>VXBA01001643.1:1236314-1247918 GCA_013399895.1 Serilophus lunatus | reverse complement strand
TCTCCTCTCCCCTAGGAGTGACCCGTCCGTGACGCCGGTGGGATCCCAGCCGTGAGCACCACCAGGGACGCGGCACAGCCCCTCCTCAGCGCCACGATGCCGATCCTCAAGCAGCTCGTGTCCAACTCTGCCCACTCCAAGCGCCGCTCGAGGGCCGACCTGACGGCCGAGATGATCAGCGCGCCCCTAGGGGATTTCCGCCACACCATGCACGTGGGGCGCGCGGGCGACGCCTTCGGGGACACCTCCTTCCTCACCAGCAAGGCCGGGGAGCCGGTGCCGGAGGCGGGCGAGGAGCCGGGAGCCTCCAAGCCCGGCCTGCTGTCCCGCCGCTTCCGCAGCAGCAAGCGCTCGCAGTCGGTGACGCGCGGTGACCGGCGGGACATGCTGGGCTCGCTGCGGGACTCGGCGCTCTTCGTCAAGAACGCCGTGTCCCTGCCCCAGCTCAACGAGAAGGAGGTGGACAGGAGCGCGGGGCAGCTGCCCAAGAGCCTCTCCTCCAGCCCCGTGAAGAAGCCGGCCGAGGAGATGAGCCCCGAAGAGCAGCAGCGCCCGAACGGGGCGGCCGCGGGGCCGCTGAGCCCCAGCTTGGACGAGCGCGACTTCGGGGACATCACGGAGCTGCCCGTCGTGGTGGCCAAGAGCGGGGCGGGCATGAAGCACGCCGAGTCCATCATGTCCTTCCACATCGACCTGGGGCCCTCCATGCTCGGGGATGTGCTGAGCATCATGGATAAGGATCAGTGGGAGCAGGATGAAGACCCCGAGGAGGAGGAGGAGAGCCACGAGGAGGAGGGGGAGCCTGCCCTGCCTGGCTCCCTGGTGGTGGAGGTGGCGGCACCGCTGAGCCAGAGCCCAGCCCGCGGCCCCAGGGACAGCAGTCCAGCATCCAGCTGCACCTCGGGGCCAGAGGAACGCAGCCCCGTTTCCAGGCCACTGAGCCAGAGGGGGGGGCCCCCAAAACGCCCCGACAAGGAGTTCTCGTTCGCTGATGAAGATGATGATGAGATCCGAGTATAAAGGCGGGCGGGCGGCCGAGCCGAGGGTCTGGTTCTCGCTGCAATTCTTGGACATGGGGCTGAACACCCTAGTGCTGCAACTGGTGGCATCAGGGAAGACTCGACTCCTCCCTCATTCCCTCTCCCTGTGCCGTGGCAGGACAGCGATCTGCTTCTGGGACCAGAGGCATTCCTGACATCTCTCGTCTTCCAGAGAGCTCCAGCACTTCCTGGGAGGGGGAAGCAGACTCAGTTTTGGCTCTTTCTGTTGGACTTTGGATATTAGCTCCTTTCTCCCATGCCCTGCCCATGTAAAGCGATTTAGGATCCAACAAGACAAGCCTTTGGAGTTCTAGCCCCTTTAGTAATATATATATTTTTTCCGACGTACAGTTTTTACTGTTTTCTGATTTGTACTTAAATTTCTTTACTCTCGCTTTTGGTTTTAACGGAGGGGAGATTTCCCATGAGGAAGAACTTGGTTCTGCAGCTTAGGGGTGGCCCAGGACTGTGGGCAGCTCCAGCTCCCTGGGTTTCCTGTGGACTTTCTGCAGACCGAGAGCTTCCAGCCCTGTGCCGTGGCAGGTGCTCACTTCCCATCCCTCAGATGGATGGATAGATGGATGGATCCATCCCGGATGCTGAACAGCCAGGGGGTTGCAGGGATGCCCCCTGGCCAACCCTGGCACCAGCTGCTCCTGGGGGTGCTGATGGAAGTGTGGGTCTGTGCCCTGAGCCAGGGAGCCCCAGTGTCCCAGTGCTGTGGGGCTGGGCAGTGCCAACACTGGCCTGGTGCAGGCAGTTGGAACAGGAGGTTTTATACCATGTATGTACAGATGCAGAGAATAAAAGGAAATGGTAGTGACTACAGTGGCCTGATTTCCTGAGGGCTGAGACATGCCCAAGCAGGACCAGTTTCCCTGTGCTGCTCCATCCCCAGCCCCTCTCCTGCTGTCTCCACCTTTGGAGCCCATCCCTGGCCATGATCCTGCCCGGCTCTGGTCCCTGGCTGGAGTTTGGGCACCTGCAGTGGCCGTGCTTTATCTGCCCGTGGTGGGAGGAAGCGAGTGAGCTCCTGCTGGCCGGATCTGGCTCCGGGCTGGGACCCTCTGGCCAGGCGGCTCCTGCCAAGGGATGGCTCTGCCAACACAGCTCCTCCTCCCAGCCCTGCTCCCTCCCTGCCAGCCAGGGAGGAGGAGAAGGTGATGGTGAGGCAGGACTGGCTGTCCCTGCTCCCACGGGCTCGGGGCCAGGACTGGGGGGGTGCCCTGGGGGCTCTCGGCCCTGTGGGGCATCCATGGCCCTGGATGATCCTGGCATGGTGAGCAGGGCAGGTCACTCCCATCCCACAGTCAGCTTCCCACAGCTCAGCCACTGGTGTAATGGGGCTCTGCCAGTGCTGGGACTGCCTTCCCATTCCAGCCCCAGAGCCCTTCACAAGTGGGTGGAGAGCAAGGCTCTGATGGGAGCACCGGCCAGGATCTCCTCACCAGTGATGGAGAGAGAAGAATTGGGCCTGCCCAACATCTCTTGGCCCTGGAAGGGGCTGTGTGCTCCTGCCCTCCCCCTGCTCCTGCCCCCTGGTGGGAGCGGGCAAGTGCTGGGCTGCAGTGGGGACACAATGGGGTCCTGTGCATGTTCTGGGCAGGAAACAACAGCCTGGGCAGGGGACATTAGGCCATTGTCTGGGACGGGGAGAACAACAGCAGCTGCAGCTGGTGGCTCTGAGCTCACCAGGCTGCCTCTGCCCCCATCACCACGGCACAGCCCCCTGTCCTGTGTCCATTCCCTGAGCTGATGGTCCTGGTTGCTGTCCCCTGGCAGCTCGTTGGTCTGCTGGGGGACTCCTCCGGTCCCTTAGGGATGCTCTGACACAAAGCAGCAGGGCAAGGTGTGTCACCTCCTCCTTGGGCCCCCTCGCTCCCCGGGGCTGTGGGGAGGGGGGAGGCCCTGGGGTGACCCTTCACGGGCTGCCTGCCACTGTCACTTGGGCCATCCCGATCTTTGTGACGCCTGTCGGCTCCAGGCTCCTGCTCAGCAGCGCTGCAGTGCCGTGAGCTGATGGGGCAGAAAGTGTGTCCTGGGCTGCTGAGCACACCCGGGACACAGAGAGGATAGGACAGGATAGGGACATGGCCCTGGTACACTGGGAGTGAGCAGGGACAGGGCCACCACAACGGGTCCTGGGCTAGTGAGGAATAACGCCAGGCCAGTGTCCAGCCAGTGTCAGCTGCAGGAGAGCACAGGCTGCACCTCCCCGGACACAGCACGGGGTGGGACATCCCATCACACGCCCAGGCTGGGTCCCAGGATGTGGCTGCTGGGGGTGGGTGGGTGCTCAGCACCCTGCGCGGGGCTGCAGCACCCGCGGGCAGCGCTCCGGCAGCGCTGGTCCAGTGGCTTTTATCCTTAGTGACAGAATGGGAGCAGGTCTCCATCCCGATGTGTCAGCCCGTGTCGCCTCAGGCGATGCGCGGGGCCGGGCGGCCGCGGGATGGAGAGGGGATGGAGGGTTAAATCCAGGGGCCGGGTGGGCTGTGCTGGGTGGGCTCTGAATTGTGGTCATGCACGGGATGTGCCACTGGAGCCTGGCACGTGTGAGAGCCCCCAGCCCGACAGCAGGGACTGAAAGGGCTTCTGAGCAGCTTGGTCTCATGGAAGGGGTCCCTGCACATGGCATGGGTTGGAACGAGGTGGGTTTTAATGTCCCTTCCAACCCAAACCATTCCATGATTCATGTGTGTGACCTGGCAGTCCCCTCCAGGAGCCCAAGGACGTGGAGCTGTTCTGCCACACTCTGGAGGAGAGCAGAGCTGGGGCNGTTCCAGAACTCCAGCCACGTTTGGCTCCATTTAAGGCCTCAGAGTGAGGGGTTAACCCAGCTCATGGCCAGCCTCGGCTGGTTTTTCTGGAGGAAAAGCAGATGTGGAAGCAGGGAGGCAGTGAGGGGGATGGATGGGGCCCGGGGCTGGGCTCCCCAGCTGCAGCACCAGGCAGTCAGGGCTGCAAATTGGGATCAGATGTGGGCAGCTTCCCACTCTAAATGGAGTGCTTGGGGCAGCTGCCTGGGCTGGCTTTGCTGTGCTGGAGGAGGAACAGGAGGGTTTCTCAGCGTTGCTGGGGCCCAGGGTGGCTGCAGGGCCCCCAGAACGTGGTGCTCCCTTGGGAGAGTGGTGTTTTCCTTGGGCAGCCCCACTGCTGGGCCCTGTGAGCTGTGCTTCCTCTGCTCTTTCCTCGCCTCTCTCCCTGTCTGTGCTGGGCTGGAAGGGGCTCTGGCCAGAGTGGGGATGATGCAGGAGCTGGTGGCTGGTGTGGAGAAGATCAGGTTTGACTTGGAGGCTGATGTGGAGCAGCAGCGAGGAGCTCGGCCCCTGCCCTTCCTGGGGGTGGACAGTAAGTTGGGGACAGGGTTCTGTGGCATTTTTGGAGGGTGACGGGGGGGCAGGAGGTCTTGCCCTCTTGCTGCACCCACTGCTTGGGTTCTTCTTATCCTGTTGTCTCCCCAGGCTGTTGCCTGAGGCTGGGCTGGCTCCAGGCATTGCTCCCTCAGGGATGCAGCTGGCACAAAGTTCAGGGGCTACCAGAGGAGGGGGCTGAGATGCTTTTGTCCCCAGTGTCCCTAGCACTGGGGGTGGTGGGTGAAGCTCTCCCTTGTGGGGCAGCTGTTTCCAAATTCTTCCACTGATGGCATGTGCTGGGAAGGGACAGGAGTGAGGCTGCTGCCACCACCCTGCAAGATCCTGGGGGTACCAGGGAGCCAGACAGGCTCCTCTCTGCTCCATGACCAGCCCATGTTTGTGGCAGATCTCCCCATGGCCCTGCAGTCCCCAATATTGCAAATCTAACAGCCACACTACAAGCAGCTGCATGCCCGTGGATGGCAGTAATAGATAGAAAAGAAAAGCTTTTTATGGCTCCCTTACAAAAGGAGGATAAAGAGAAATTTGCTTTTACCTGGGAAGGGGCACAATGTACCTTTAACAGGCTCCTTCAGAGGTGTAAACATTAACCCAGGATTGCTCCTGCTGCACTTGAATTGTTAGTGTCTCATTCCTCCCAGATCAAACTCTACCAATTAGTAGATGATATTCTAATTGGGGGAGATTCCAGGGAAAAGGTGGGGCAAGCAGCAGTACTGGAAGCATTGCATAAAACAGAACCCGAAATTCCATGTGAAAAATGCCAAGGACCAAATAAACGGCCGGGAATGGTAACACTACCGTGAGCCCATCACCCCTCAGCCCTTTGGCTGAGCAATCCTCCCTCTCCTGTGCCAGGGAGGGCTCGGACACCTCCGAGGCACCCAGACCTTGGCAGTGCCCGGCCAGTTGAGCTCTGTGTGCCCAGTGGGTGCTGCAAAACTGGTGCTGGGGGGGGGGCCGGGCTGGCTGTGACTGTGACACGGGGCCATGGCCAGGCGTGCAGGGTCCCTCCAGGCACGGGGGCAGCAGGACCGTGGTGTGCAAGCACTGGCTGCGTGGGCTCTGCAAGAGGGGAGACGGCTGCGACTTCCTGCACGAGTACGACCTCGCCAAGATGCCCGAGTGCTATTTCTACTCCAAGTTTGGTAGGTGCAGCACCGGGATGGGCACGCCGAGGAGCCTCTCCCACCCCACCCATCCCAGCACTCGTGTCCCTCCGGGCTGGCCTCGAGCAAGAGCCTGATGCCACCTCCTGACTGCGGGAAGAAGTGTCACTGTCACTCTCCCAGGGTCATTTTTTTTCCCCCCCAGTCCAAACCTGGGTGTTCCCAGGGCACCCCAGTTCCTCCCATCCAGCTCACCCTGGATGGTTCCCGCTGCGTTTGTCTCGTCCCATCTGTCCCACCCTTTGCTCCCGCAGGCGAGTGCAGCAGCCAGGACTGTCCCTTCCTGCACACCGATGCCACCAGCAGCACCGTGGGCTGTCCCTGGTACGACCGGGGGTTCTGCAGGCACGGTGAGCTGTGGGGACAGGGGACCAGGGTGGGAAGGGGCTGCCCGTGTGCCCACCGGTGATGGGGGGGCCGGCCCCCCACTGCTGGTACAACCTCCTGCCCCCTCTGAGGTGATGGAGCCACAGCAGGGCTGGGGTTGGGACAGGAGCTCGATGGGGATTTGGGTTTGGGACAGCAAAGAGTTCAGGGGGAACGGGGCTGCTGGGGGCAGCAGAGCTCCCCCAATCCCAGCGTGATGCCTTGTCCCTGCAAACCTCTGCTCCGTGTGGCAGGTCCCCGGTGCAAGTACAAGCACACGAGGAGGGTGATGTGTGTCAACTACCTGGTGGGATTCTGCCCAGAAGGACCCAAGTGCAAGTTCGTGCAGTACGTACTGGGCAGGCTGGGGAGGGCTTGGAACACAGCTGGGAGCACAGTCCCCTCCCCAGGGCTGCAGAGGTGGCTGTGGCCCTTGCAGGGTCAGGGACAAGGCTGCTTTGGCCCTTTGTCTGAATGCCCTGAACCCTTCTGGTCTCTCCCCATGTCCAGCCTGTGCTGGTGACTGCAGGAATTGCACAGGGTGGGTTGGGGGGACAGCCCTGCTGCCCTGGAAATGCCTGTTCCAGCTCCAGGACATCGCTGAGGGGCTGTGGGAGCCACAGGAGAATTTGGGGGGAATAACTGCCTGTCCTCTGTGTCCCTCTCCAGCCTCAAAGCCGGGCTGATGATGAGCAGCACGGATCCATCCAAGGTGAAGCTCTTTTCTTTTTGCCTCTGCCCATTGGGGTGATGCTCCAGTTGCCCCACAGCTCTTGTGCCAACTGCCCCTCGTGCCCTGTGTCGCCCCAGGAAGCTGGCTGTCCGTGGGGGCTGGTCCAGCAGGATCTGGCTGCCAGCAAGGAGAAGAGAGGTGAGGACGTGCCAGCCACGGAGCCACCTCCACGAGGCACCCAGCACCTGGCAGTGCCTCTGTGGGACACCAATGGGTGCCCCCCGAGCCCACAGAGCCTGTTGGAAGGAGGCACCTGCTCCAAGGTGAGTGTTTTTGGGAATGGGAGGGCTGGGAGCAGTGGTGACACCTTGGAGGGAGGATGAAGGAAGGGTGAGGGGCAGCATGTGGTGTGCAGGCTCCCTCAGTGCTCCCAGAAGAGCCTCCTTGGCTGGAAACAGATCTTCTCCACGGGTTTTTTGGCTCTGGAGGCTGTTCCTGGGGTGGGAACCAGCAGGGAAGGAGAAATGTACTGGGACTGAAACAACCTGACTGTAAGGGATGGGACTTGAGTGGTACCAACCAGTGGGAGAACCTTGGGAGCAGAGGATCCCTCTGGGGCAGAGGTTTGCTGCAGTTTGGGAAGTCTTGGGGTGCTTTTTCCAGGTGGGAGCTGTGCTGGAACATGGCACAGCTCCATGAGCTCACTCCATTGAAAATGAGCATGTGGGAATGTGGCCATGGGTTGATCCAGGGCAAATCCAACTGCAGCCTCTCCCTGCACCCCAGAGAGGACAGGTCAGTCCCTGCACTGGTGAGAGTGGAAGGACTCAGCTGGAAATGCTGCTGGGGAAGTGACTCCAGTGCTCCCACATGGATCACAGCAGGACACCATGAAACACCACGATGGAGATGGCACCAAGGCAGCTGCTGGACTAGAAAAGCCAGTTGGGTTTCCTAACCACCAGCTCACAATTTGCACAAGCAGCAGAGAAATCACTTAATGGATGAAAATTGGACTTTTCACAGCTGGCACAGCTGGCTGCTCCCTCTGGCACATGCTGTGGACAGGCTGGGGCAGCAGCACTCTCAGATTTGAAGGGGTGCAGGACTGGCTCATGCCAGGTCCTGGGTATGAGGGTGAGGGTGTGCTCATCCCCTGGGGAAGGGGCACTAAGCACTGTGTTTGAGATCACTGACCAAGCAGGAAAGGAAAATCCACAAATGTTTTTATTGCTGGTGGGAGAATTTTTGTGATCCACCTCTGACGCAGCACTACTGCACCTCGCTGAATAAAGAGCTCAGACTTTTAATTCTTGGCTTTTCTTTTTCACCTTCATGCCTGTAACATGAGCAACCCTTTCCCAGACATGTTTGGGAATGGCAGGCTCCAACTAGCACTCCTGACTGTCCTTGTTTGTCTGATGCAGACATGGGTTTGCCCTTTGGGCACAACAGCTCATCCACTGGATTTTTCTCCTCCAGAACTAGGGCTCTGTGGTCTGAGCTGCTGCTCTAATGCCTTCACACAGGCTCTGGCCAGTCCCACCAGTGCAAGGGCTGAGTATAAACTGGGCTGTGCCAGGCACAGGACTTTGTTACTGGGATTGAAGCCCACTCAGCCACAAACCCCACTGCCAACACTCAGCTACAGCATAACGTCAATTAACTTGTAACAGCTCAGGACAAGCTGTTGTTCTGGGTCTAGTGTGTCCCAAATGAGGGATTTGGGACTCTGCAGACTCTAAGAGTTCTACTGCACACACAGATCTCTGAGGTGTGGCTCTAATGATTTCTCATTTCAGTACTAAAAGCTTCCCTGACCCACAGACTGTCACTGTCACCTCTCTGCTACACGAGGGCACCTGCAAAGCAGCCCCTCCACATTCCAGCTCCTGTGCTGCCAGCAAACAGGGAATCCCTGCTGGGACACTGCTCCTGGGCCTTTCTGCTGCCTCCCCAAGAGCTGTGGCTGTGCCTTGGGTGCTGCTCCAGCCCCTTCAGTGGTATTTACGCCAGCGGTGACGCTCTGGAAAAAACAGGGGAAAAAAAACCATTGCAGTGTTAGCACAAAGAAATGTTTGGGGCATGTGATAAGCAGGAGTCTGAGTGCAGCTTCTGTTTATGTGCCCCAGAGCAGTGCATGAGCAAGGGGAAACCACCCCAACACCAGCAAATCCCTTGTAATGTGTGAGGAAATGCAGGGAATGGGAGCTCTGTTGCAACATCTCCTCCCTCTGCTTTCAAAGTGCTCTGACATTCCTGGTGCTCTCCAGAGAGAAGCTGTGAGTCAGCAACTGTTAGCACCACATTTATTAACTCAATTCCTCTGCCTGGCTCCAGAATCCTGAGCTCTAATACTGGGTTTAAATGTGGAGTATTTAAATTATTCCAGAGCTTTAATTAACAGGAATGGTAAATGGACTTTCCAACTGCTGCAAACAGGAGAATTCCTGAAATAAGAGACCCCAAGTAGGAAATCTTACTGAAGTGCTGGAAGTTCCAGCTGTAGCTGAGAAGGCAGTACCCAGCCAGGAGCATGGAGATCCCAGCAGGTCCCCCCCTCCTCACGTTGATGTATTTGGTGTAATAACTGTTCCAGGCTGTTGGGAGAGAAAGAAAAGGGACAAATCATGTGCTGCTCTTAAGAATTCACTGGTTGTCATGCAACTTCCCAAAGGCAAAAAATGAGGCTTTGGAAAGAGGACAGGGTTAGATGGGATATTGGGAAGAAATTCTCTCCTGGGAGGGTGGGGAGGCCCTGGCACAGGTTTCCCAGAGAAGCTGTGGCTGCCCCATCCCTGGCAGTGTCCCACTTGGACCAGGCTGCAGCAGGTAAATCAGGGAAGATTCTGCCCCCCCAAAGCCAGGAATTCTCACCTTTCTGCACTGCCCCAAGCAGCCCCTGGGGAGAGAAGTCACAGGTGCTGATCCAGGTGTGCAGCTCCCCCAACCTCACCTCCATCAGGGGCCTCTCCAAGAGGGGACCTGGAAGGTGACAGGTCACAGTGGTCACACGCAGGACTGTGTGTGCTGCTCGTGCTCCCTGTGCTGGGTGGAGAGCTGGGATCTGACCCAGGATTAGGCCTTGGAGAGGGAGAGGGAATCGCCTCTCCCACAAAGTTTGGGCTCCACCAGCTCAAACATGCAAAAGCCTGACTCCAACCTACATGAAAACATGAACCCTGGGTTCTGCAGGCTGGAGGAGGCACAGTTGACCTCCTTGCACTCTCCTGGATCCCTTCCAGGACAAGGCCAGCAGCTTAGCATTCCCTGCCCCTCCCACTCCCATCAGGCATTCCAGCAAATCCCAGCACTTCTGTTACCTCGTTGTCCCTCTGAGGAACTTCCCCTCAGTGTCTCCACTGGGATCCCATCTTCTTGCAAACGTTTCCTGGGAAAAATCCTCAGCCGATCATAATCAGGATATAAGTCTGGAAACCACTCCAAGCCCGTGGCTCCTGCCCAGGTGCTCGTGCCAGAGGCCCGGGCTGAGCAGGGGGGCTGGATTTTGGAGGTGTGGAGCCAGGACTGGTGCAGAGCCAGCTCTGGGTCGCTCCCTGTGCCCAGGACGGGCTCGGACACTCGGGCCAGCTGCTCCCTGCTGAGCTCACTTTTGGATGTCCACGTGCTGTGACCTCCCAAACCCTCCATCACTGACAGAGGGAGGTTCTTGGCATGCAAAGCAGGCACGGGGGCTTTATATCCCACACCAACTTCCAGGTGCAGCTGCTCCTCCTCTGCCAGGGGCTGGTCTATCCCCTCCCGCTGAACGAGGTCACCGGGGCGATTTCTGCACCCAGGGGGCGTTTGAAGTCCTTCTGTGGCCTTTAAACAGCTCTTTGGTCTCTCCGAGCTCTCTGTCACAGCTCCCAGGCTCCGAGTCTCTGCCTGTGTGGGTTTTGGAGCAGTTTTCCCCGGCTGTGCGTGGGCAGCACGGCCCGGACCCGTCCCTTCCACGCCGTGGCCTCCCGCTGGTCCCCCCTTGCCCCCGGACTCCTTCCCCCTGACCACCCTGGCGCGGTGCCCCTCGATCACCACCTTCACTCCGTTCTCCAGCTTCTCGGGAACACCTTCCACCTCCTCAGGGCGCAGGTCCAGGGCTCTGGCCACGTCCTGCACGGCGGGCTGCACGCCCCGGCCCTCGCTGCTGCCGCCGCTCACCGACGGCCCCGGCCCCGGCAGCGCTCCCGGGGCCCCGCCCGCTTTCTTTCCCGGGGCTGCTGCTGGTCCCGATCCCCATCCCGGTTTCTCTTCCGATGCTGATCCCGGTTTCTTTTCCGATGCCGGCGCCAGTCCTGATCCCAGTTTCTCTTCCGATGCTGATCCCAGTTTCTTTCCCGATGCTGATCCCGGTTTCTTTCCCGATGCTGGTACCGATCCCTGTTTCTTTCCCGTTCCCGTTCCCGATCCTGGTGTCTTTCCCTTTGCCGGTGCCAATCCTGATCCTGTTCCCGTTGCCGATCCCGGTCTCTTTCCCGATCCTGTTCCCGGGGCCGATTCCGTTCCCGGTCTCTTTCCCGTTCCCGCTGCCGGTGCCGATCCCGTTCCCGTCGTCAATCCCGGTTTCTTTCCCGATCCCGTTCCCTGTGCCGTTCCCGTTGCCGATCCCGGTTTCTTTCCCGTTCCCTGTGCCGCTCCCGTTGCCGCTCCCGGTTTCTTTCCCGTTCCCTGTGCCGCTCCCGTTGCCGCTCCCGGTTTCTTTCCCGTTCCCTGTGCCGCTCCCGTTGCCGCTCCCGGTTTCTTTCCCGTTCCCTGTGCCGCTCCCGTTGCCAATCCCGGTTTCTTTCCCGTTCCCCGTGCCGCCCCCCCCGGTGCCGCCGGGCAGTGCGGGAGGTGTGCCCGCACCCTCCGGAATTCCCTCCCGCAGTGCGGGCACCGCTCCCTCCCCGTTCCCTCTCCCGCTCCCATTCCCATTCCCGGTCCGCTCTCCGCCATCGCGCCGCTTCCGCTTCCGCGCGCCTCCGTGACGTCACAACGGT
>VXBA01001643.1:1212734-1235391 GCA_013399895.1 Serilophus lunatus | reverse complement strand
TGGGTCGCTGGGGGAGGGCAGGAGCTACAGGAGGATCCAGAGGGACCTTTTTGGGGGAGGTTGATGTGCGGCTGTGAGTGCCCTGAGCTGCGGGGCAAGGAAGGTTTGGGGTGGGAACGACCCCAAAGCTCAGCCTGTGCCCCCCCCTGCCCTGGGCAGGGACACCCACCGTGGGTCCAACGTGCCCTGGGGGTGCTGGGGAAAGGAGAGACCCTCATGTGGGGACTGGGAGGGGGGTGTCCTGGGGGGTCTGTGAGGCCGGGGATGGCTGCCAGGGAGAGCTGCAGCCATAAACCCCTCCCTCCAGGCTGCCCTGACTCCTCCCAGCCCGGGGGGGGGTGGGTTTTAGGCACCCAAAGGGCTCCGTGCTGGGTTGTGGAGGGCGCTGAGCTCGTGGCTGATCAGGGTGGGAAGGAGCCGTTGATGTCAGTTGGGACAGGAATCCTGGGAGCTGCTGGGGATCAACTGCTCTCCTGATGTCACAGAGTCCTGGGGAGGGAGCTTAAAGCTCAGCCAGGGGCAGGGACACCTTCTTTAGCAGGCCAGGATGCCTTGGGAGGGTGGCAAATGCATCAGAAACAGGGAAGGGTGAGTTTCCCACGAGGTGTTTCCTGACAAAACTTCATTTTTGCCTGGAAGATAATGTAGCTCTGGATTATGACTTGACTTCAGAGGCTGCCAGAGTGGAGACACTGGGGGAATGGGGGGTGCTGAGTGCAGGCTGATGTGAGCAGGGGGAATTAAGTGGGTGTTGATGGGATTGTGGTCACTGCCACTCATCCCAGTGCTGCTCCCAGTCTGCCCAGTGGCACTGCAGGCCCCGGGGTTATTGTTAGACGTGCAAGGCTGAGAGTTGTTAAATGAAAGATGGGTTTAGTGTGAGTCCAAGTCCCTTAAACTGATACAAAACCTCTTGTGAGAAACAGGATCCTTTTCCCTGTGCCCTGACACAGAGAGGAGAATGTGAGAGCCCTCAGGGCCTTGGCCACATCCTTCTTTCATTTACCACCTTTCCTGCTTTTTTCTCTTTTTCTGGTGGAGGTGCCTTCAGAGCACAAACCCCAGGGTGTATCTGTCAGCTGATAATTTCTTTTCTCCTGGACTTTCCTCAGGAAGAGGAGGAGGAATGGCACTGAAGATGATGCTCATGTTCCCCAGACAAAACGTAGCACCAGGAACACTGTCCTGCAGGACTCGTGGGACACTGAGGTGAGGAACCTCCCCCAGGCACAGCCACTTCCCTTTGGGGAGGAATTCTAACAGCAACTGCAAGGTCCTGTCGTTTATTTCTCATTTTTAGCTATGAAAACACTTGTATTTTATTTTGTTCAGCCTTCTTTGTGAGGTTTGGCTTTGTGACAGCTGTAAAAGGTGCTGTGCAAATCAGCAGGTTTGCCAGGGATGCTCCTTATTTATCCCTGGCCTGAACACTTCTGGAAAGGAATTTCAACTCCTGCAGTGAGGACACAAGGGAATAATTGGCTGTGAGAGATGAGGAGGGAGGATTACAAGTGTGTGTGGGCACTCTGCTTGGCCACCTACTCTCCCTTGGTGATATTTGGGGGATTATTTGTAGTAGAAAGTGGGGGAAAAAAAAATCCAATCAGTTCTTACCTGATATAATTTATAACCTGCTCAGTTTAAGCAAGACTTGCTTGTTCACAGCTAAGACACTTGAGCTCAAACTGTTTGGTTTCTGCCTGTATTTTCCATGATTTTTTTTGCTGGATGTGGGAGAAACTGTCTCTGATTTTCTTCTCTGGGTGCAATTTGTGAGATTTTTGTAAAAAAAAAAAGCTGGTTTCTCAACTGCTGCCAGGTTTCCTGAGGTGTTTCCTGGGTGAATCACCTGAAAGCTCACTGGGAGCATTTCTGCTGAGCAATGGCCTTCTGTTGCAAAACATCCATGGACAAGGGGGCAGGGCAGAGGGGGCAAGAGATTAATGGAATTCATCTCTTGTAAGGTTTTTGAAATAGCCTTGTTTTTGTAGAGCCTTCTCACTTTGAGAGTGGGCTGTAATGAGCCATCACAATCTGAATTAATACTGAATTTTTGAGTTCTGTTGAACTGTTCTTTGCAGAAAACACTCAGAGCTGTGTCACTTTGAGCTTTTTTTTAAAGGGTTTTAAATGCATCTTGATACATTCCTGGGCACCTGGACAAGCAGCTGCTGTGGTGGTGGCACTGCTGGGGAATGGGTTCAGAGGTGATGTTCCACATGAAGGAATTGCCTGGGATTCAAACTGTCCTGGTTGCTGTTTTTTTTTCAGGAGTGAGACTTGGCATTTTTGGGGTGTCATGGGCAGAACCATCAGCATCTGACACTGAATCACTTGTCCAACAGGTCAAACCCCTCCCTGTGTGTAGAGTAGTTAATGGCTAAAGGAGGGAGGAGGAGGAGGAGGAGGAAGAATTTAGTGTGGAACCAGGGATTGGAGTAGGAGTAATGAAAGGAAAAGCTATCAGGAAAAACCTGGATGGTGAGTGGCAGAAGCACCTTGGCTTGTCTTGTAAACACCTGGAGTTTGGGCAGAGCCACTAAAAGCAGGACTGGCAGTGGGTCTGTGACCACACAGGAGGGGTGGCCTTAACCCTGGGCTGGTTGGTTGGGTGCTGGAAGGGCAAGGTCACTGCTCAGCCTAACAGAGACTGTGCTTCTTGCATGCCCTGGCCTTGGAAAAGCCTGGTTTTAACCCATGAAAGCCTGGGGTGAGGAGCTCTCACTGCTGAGGAATGTGCCTGCTGGCCACAGCTTCCCAACCCCCCCCCCCCTCCCTCCAGGGAACAGCATTCCCAGTGTTATCTCCTCAGGAATGGAGCTTTTTCTCTTTTCTTTCCCCTTGTTTTCTCAGCTCAGGGGACTGAGCATGCCCAGACATTCAAGGCAGGAGATTAAATCAGTGTTGTGTGACTGTTTGTGAAGGACTTCCTGTGCCAAAGGGAGAAATCCTTGAGCTCATTGTGCACAAGTGCTTCCCATTGGGCTCTCCTGGAAAGGCTCAGCCAGTTGTAACACTTGGATTTGGTTTCCTGGTGCTCCTGCTGATCAAAAATCCTCACTGGCTTTGGGATGTTGAACTGGGAAGTGTGGGAGCAAATTTGTGACTTCAGAGAGCACATGAGAGTTGCACACACACACCCACACCTCCGTGCTTTTTGTGGAACATCACCCAAAGTACTGATTCCTGGGGCCTTTTTTGGCTGGAAGTCAAATGTCTCCTCTTGCAGGGTGAGGTTATTTGAGAGCATAACCCCAGTGTGGCCATCAGGCAGCTCCAGTTTTAAGCTGGGCTTGCCTTTTGGCAGGATCTCTTCCCCATTTTTTTTTTGTCTTTCACACTTGGCTCTGAAGAAGAGTGAGGTGAAAGGGTTTTTTTCCTTAGTGGCACTTCAGACATGAGCTGGTTGTGATGTTATCCCCCAGTCCCTCAGTGGAATCCCACTGCTGCCCTGAGCTGGAGCTGATTCCAGAGCATTTGCTGTTTTCTCCCCCTGGGTTGTCCTTTCACCCAGGACAGGCAGCACCCAATTCTGACTTTTGCCAGAGGGAAACTGGGATTCTCTTCAATCTGTGCCAGTGCTGCTTCTTGGCAGATTGCTGCCAGGCTGTGCCAGTCCTGCTGGTCCCAGGGTACAGCCCCTGGGGGACAGGACACCTCTGCAGGGGGGGTTCAGGCACAGGCAAACACTGCCCTGGTTAAACATTAGCCAGGCCCAGTTTGCCAGGGAATTTGGCTTCCTGTTGAGCCTGTGCCCTCTGTTTCCAGGAGATGAGCTGTGCTGTTTGCCCTGTCTTTGGCTGGAGATTCACTGCTGGCCCCTGCAGCAAGTCAGGAGAAGTTGCTGAGGGGATGCTGAGGTTCCACAGCTGCAACCTGGGGAGTCACCAGGGAAAAACCCTTAGCCCTGATTTCCCCTGGGAAGGAAGCGAGTCAGAGTGTTCTGGTGAATGCTTCCCTTCCTGAAAAACTTGTGTGAACCCCAATTTCTCGGGATTCCTCCTGGTTCTGGCTGGTGCCAGGGCTCCCCAGAGCTCAGAAGCACTGCTGGGTCCTCAGCACAGGGCAGCAGCTCCTGCTCACATCCAAGGCCTTGTCCCCCTCTACTGAGGGAAGGGCTGGTCTGACATTCAGACTAAAAGCCAGGTCATGTCTCTGTTAAACTCATCTTGGAAGATTCTGAGGGCAGCAGGGCCCGAGTGGCTGTTCCTTGGTTCCTGTCAGGAGGGATGGAGATGCTGCATCACATGAATACATTTAACAGGGCATTTCCTTGGGCAATAAAACATGTGCAGCCACTCAGTGGGATGCTAAGGGTTAATGACTCCAGCAAACCTTGAAGATGCCCTGTGTGGATATTTAAAAGTGTTGCTAAATTTCCCTGGGCTGCCTTCCCCTGTCCTGTTAAAGCTTTCTTGCAGTGTGTAGATGCCTGTCCTTGCTGACTTGATGACTTTAAGGATTCTTTTCTTGTCTAATTGTAGTCCAAATGCCTAACAGAATGTGCACCACAGCCTGGGGACATGGTAGGTCTTTGGTGTGATCTGGGCAATCCCAAGGGCTGCCAGTGCTAGGGAACTTTTGCATTAGAGAACTGGGAATAAAGAGGGGCTGACAAACCACCTCTGTCCACAGCCTTAGGCACAAGAAGCACGTCCCAGGACACGTTTGTCACCTTCCAAAAACTCAGATGGGCACGAAACAAACGGTCACTAATGGCTGGAAAACGTTTGCTGAGGGTGTGAAATGTGGGCAGTGAGCCACAGCAGGGCTCTCATTTGGCTTTTTACCTTGATTTGCAGAAGGTGGCTGTAAGGAAAAGCAGTAAGGAACACAGACTTAAAGGAAACCAAGTGTCCTGCGTGGTGGGTTCCTCTCCAAGGCTGCTGTGACTCCCTCTGTGCCCGTGCCAGAGGGGCTGGGCTGCCCAGCCCCATCCTGGCTCCTCACTGCCCTCCCTCTGCAGCTTGAGGAGGAGCTGGTGGCTCCTGTGGTTCCATCTGTGCTCCCTCGGGAATGACTCCAGCTGGGGGGGGCCCTTGGCTTGGCTTGCTGTGCTCCATCAGAGCTGAGGCATTTCTGGTGCTTAGCAAATCCAGGGGATTGGGGAGGGTGGGATGGTCCCCAGGGATGGTGGGGTGGCACCAGGGGGGTTGTGCTCCAGCCCAAACATCCACAGTGCCTTCCTGGACACACTGTCAGGTGCAGTTTGCACCATTCTTCAGGTTCCTCCTCCTGGATGTGGTGGTGACTTGGAGAATCGCTGGGGACTGGTTGGTGTTTGTCCTCTGCTGTGGCCACCAAGCTTTGATTTCTGTGGCTTTAATGCTTACAAGGGTTTAGCTGCTGCCACTTAACTCTGGCTGCTTTTGTGAATTTACTTAAGGGATGGCAGAGGAGCCACTCTGGTTGAATCACCCAAATATTTGCAGGTTGTGACCAGTACATTACACAGCAATAAAATATTTCAGCTGTAGCTAATGGCACCTTTCCTTAGCAGCCCTTAAAGAGGTGTGAGCTGAACAGTTTTATGTCTCTGAATCCCTCAGAATGATGGCTGATGCTCTTCCAGCCTTTCCCATCAAATGTGGTTCTCCTAAATGCTGGCAAATGAGCCTTGGCCTCTCTGGGAGCCACATCCCCAGTTCTCTTTGCTGCAGTTCTTTGGTGCCTGTTGCTCTTTCACTGTCATGTCAAGTAAATTGTTATGGAATAGTTCTGGGACACTACCAGCTCACACTGCCATCCCAGCACTCAACTGGGTGAAGAGTAATTGCATCAATGTCAAAATGTTCAAAGACTTAAACTGGATGTCATGGTACATTTGTTTTTAACAGCTTCTTGCTTTGGATGCTTCAGATCTCACTTTAGAAGGCTTGACTTGTAGGAAAAATGCTTTGCATGGTGCTTCCCTAAAAATCTCTGCTAGAACAGCAGTGCCAAGCTCCCCCCCTGCCCTGCCTGCCTGTACTGACACCTGCAGCTCCCCAGGAATGTCCTTTATGTTCCAATTCTTGGATGAATCCAGCAAACTTCACAAGTGCTAACATGGGTTTGGGGGCAGAGCTGATGGGTTTAAACCAAAAGACTGAAATCCAACATCCTGGAGGTCAGTGAACCCCGGGTGAAGGATTGTCCCCTCAGCTCTGGGACACTTGTGTTGGCAACAACAACTTGCAGACGCCAGGGTGGATTTGCTTTTAGTCCATCGGGCTGAAAATCTGGGAGGGAGGGATTTACCACCAGGGTTTTTGCAGGAGGGAAGTGTCTGATGTTGCTGTTCCCCCTGTGTGTGTCCCAGTCCTCCAGCAGTGACAGTGGCAGCAGCAGCAGCAGCAGCTGTAGCAGCAGCAGCATCAACAGCCCCGACAGAGCCTGCGGTGCAGAGTCCAGCCTCACCCCCAGGATTGCAGGATCCAGCCCTGTCTCCTCTCAGCCCTTCCACGAGCAGTCTGCACTAAGCCAAGGTCCTTACTTCCACATCAACCAGATCCTGAAGGAAGCTCACTTCCACAGCCTACAGAGCCGGGGACGCCTCCCTACATGATGACCCAGCAGCTCCCTGCCTTCTGTGAAGGGACAGCACTGTGTAGATTTGATATTTCAACTTCAAAGTTTGTTAAAATGGAATTGCACAAAATTGCCTGTTGCCTTTTCAGTCTATATTTGAAATAACAGGTTAACAGGAGATTGTTTACTTGTGGTTTGCTGCACTATTGCAATGCAAAAGGGGCTTTGAAGCAATTTTTATAGGATTCTTTTTGGGGTGGTTCTAAAGGACGTGGCAAGAGGAGAGGAGGAGTCCAAATGTGTGTTATAGGATTGCAAACTGTCCAATTCCAATCGACTGCCTAATCTGTTTGTTAGCAAGTTGTTGCTTTCTGTAAAGTTCTCTTAAGCGTTCCTCTTCAGTTTTATAAGTCTTTTTTAATTTCAATAAACTAGTTAAAAAATGATTTGGCAACATAATTTTTTGAGCATTTAGAGTTAGTGAAGACAGTAAGAATAAGAGCAGTGATTTAGGCTCCCACCCAGCTCAGTGTGACGAGTCTTCTCTATCCTGAGCTTCACTGCTGCAGGACTGGAAAGAAAATGTGGAATTAGACCCAGGAGAGCTCAGGCAGGTGCTGCTGGAGCCACTGAGAGCAGGGTCGTGGTGCCTGAAGGACAGAGGAGTCACCCTGCTCCATTTCCAGCTGGGAAATGTTTTGTTTTCTGTTAGTGTGTAGGTTGTTTGGGGATTTTTTTTTTCTTTACTTTGACTTTAAGGTGAACCATGTAAGGCCTCGGAGGTGAAAGGGGCCAAGGACAATCCCGGGCTGTGACACCCCCTGACGGGAGGCACTGACAGTCCTGCAGGTATCACCAGGTCCTGACGAGGGGACAGAGGGAGCTCAGAGGAGACAGACACACAGACCAACGTTTTATTTGGTGCTGCCTCACTTGGTCATGCCTGAGAGCCAGCCCAGCTTGAAGAGAGAAGGCGCCGCTGTGTCCTCGTCCTCGGTGACGAGCTGCCGGAACAGGGAGCCGGGGCGGGAGGCCTCCTCCTCCTCCCTGGGCAGCACAGCAGCTGCACCCTGTCAGTTTGGAGAGGCAGAAGGGACTGTGACTACTACAGCAAACCTGCCATGTGCTCCACACCTTCATCCAGGTGTAGCCCACAGCAGAGCAGCTCCTCCCAGGCAACTGCTGGGGGGCAGTGGCACACAGACACACACAGGGACAGCAGCTCCTCGCTGGTGGCAGCAGCAGGGACTCAAAAAAACCCCAGATCCCTGAGCTGCAGGGAGGGGGCTGTTGCTCTCTCAGGGGCTGTTGCTCTTGCAGAGAGCTGTTGTTGGAGAACTCTGCATTTTAGCCTTTCCAGGAGTGTTTGAGCCATGGAAGGAGGAGCAAGCATCTATCAGGGATTCTGGGAAGGGTGGCTGGCACAGGATGCAGGAGAGGGGAGTGACAGGAGAGGGGAGTGACAGGAGCGAGCCACACATCACTGCACACTTCTAAGCTCCACTCCAGCTGAGGTGTGAGAGGTAAGGAATACCTTTATTGGGAAACTTTGGGCTTTTAAATAACCTTTGTGCTGTGTCTGGTCCTTAATGGTTCTGAGTTATGGAGAAGGAGAGTTGCAGAGTGAACATCAACACCTCACCTGATAAAACCAGACCTTTAACTCTTGTCTTGACTCTTGTCAAGACTCAACAACTTGTCCCAGCTGCCAGGACATCACCCCAGATGGGTTATTGGGTTGCTAGTAACACAAGGAATCATTAATTACTGCTTCCCACAGCAATGAGCATTCCTTGGCTCTCTCTCAGCACACAGAGCTCCATCTAAGCCAGTGACTATCTGCTACAGCTCAGCACCAGGACAGAGAGCAGCACCACACTCCTCACACAGGCTGAGGTACCAGGCCAGGCCTCCTCGGGGCTTACAGGGCAGGGTCCCACTGCAAAGGAGTCCAGTAATTAGCTACTGTCCTGCAGCCTGCAGCCCTTTCCAAGGAACTGTCTTTGATGCTTTGACCTCAAAACGCCTCACTTGTGTAAATCCTCACTGTGTTTTAGGGTAATTATTGCCTGTTTTGCCACAGAGCAGTGGCCCTAAGAAATACAGGGGCAAAGGGGGTTTTCTTTTGAGGGCCACGGAGAAATCCAGCCCATCTCCTGCTGTGTTGCCATAATGATTCTCTTATTTTACCAACAATAAAAATCAGGTGAAATATTAACTGTTTGACTACTTTCTTCTTTCCCCACAAGGTCAAGTGTCAGGGGGGCAATGAGTATTGTCAAAACATTCCTATTTCTGCAGCTCAGTTGTACCAACCTGGGCTCTTTCTGTGCTCCTGGCAGTGGATTTGCTCTTCCGTGAGCTCGACATACTCAGTGGCAGAAGTCCAAACCTTGAGATGGAAGAAAGAAATGGGGGAAGCAATCCCAGATCTGCTTCCCAGGGACAGGAGACTGCCTGGGAGGGGTGAGTGCCTTACCTGATCTGGCTGGATGCTAAGGGCAGGATGTTGTGTTGCTCCTGGGAGCTCAGTGCCCCACTCCGGCTCAGGTACTGGTTCTCTGTCCCAGTCAGCAAACCAAAGAGAACCTGGGAGAGGCACAAAGGAGCTGTTTGGATTTGGGAAGAGAACCTGGAAGGCAGGAGGAGCTGTTTGTCTCTGGGGGCCCTGCAGAGCTGGCCATGGGGAGTCCACTGGCAAACCGCTGGCATTAAGTTTGAACATGAAGAGTCTCCCTTCCCCCTCGAACTCTTCCTTTTGGTTATTCCCACAGTTACTAGGCCTGTTCCAACACTACTTAATCCACTTATTGTTGCACAGGCTTCAGTGAATCCTGATAGATAAAGTTCAGCCAGCTCCACAGAGAGTGAAGCCGTGCAGCTGGCTCAGCCAGCTCCCCTTATCTTCAGCTGCCACTAAATACTCTTCCCATTTCCAGGGAAGTGCCAATGGTTATCTTTAGGCTTTCAGCAGTTTAAAGCCACCCCAGCTGTGTTTGGCAGCCCTGCTTCCTGATCCAGCCCTTTTCCTCACCGAGGTTCTCTGCACCAGGCGATTCAAGTTGCTGTTCAAGTGCGGAGTGAAAACGTCCAAGTCGAAGGGATCGATGTGTCCCTCCAGGAAGTCAATCACCTCCTCAATCCTGCAGGGAGAGCACAGGGGTCCTGTCAGGGGTCACATCCTGGTGACAACTGCTGATGCCAACTCAGAAGCAGGCAGGGATTTCCTCTCTGAGGTGACTGAGCAGGATGGGAATTACTCAGCAGCTGCCTGAAGGGTTTCCAGCTCTTACACAACCTGTGACAGCAGGAACCTTTCCCCTGTTCCTCTCAAAGATGCCTGACTGGAGTATATATAAGGTTTTAACTGTTCTCTCCAAGGTATCCCTGGTGTCTGTGGACACAGTGTGTACAGAAGGAGGGGGGACCAACCTGCACCTCACCTGGAGTCATGCTTCATCCTGCTGGGTTTCCCCTCCTCACTCTTTGCTGTCAGGATGATCCTGAGGTACCGCAGGTCATAGAGTAACTGCAGAGCTCTGGTCTGGGTCAGGGGGAAGGTGTCTGCCCTCTGCAAACAGGACAGGCAGGAATGGGGCTCTGCCCTTGCACAGAGGGCTGTCCAAGGACTGCTCCAGAGAAAAAAAAAACAGCCCCAACACACAACCAACTGAACTGAGCCGTTGTCAGTGTGAAATCCGGTGTCTGACCCCCTTCTGCCTCAATGCTGGGCTAAGTGTTTATGAGTGTCCCCTTTCCAGCTCTCCTGGACAGACATTTGCTGTTCCAAAGGATAGCAGCATTGCATCCCTGCGTTCCCAGCCACCCTCCCATCCCACTCACATACCTTCTCCTGCTTCTGTTCCATGAGCTTCTCATAGGCAGCCAGCACCTCTGCCATGCAGGTCCTTAGCAGCTCCTGCAGGGTCACTTTGGGAAGAGTGTGGCCACCAACTCTGTTCACCTCCTGGCACAGGCTGAACAGGAGGCACTGGACATGCCAGGAGGGCTGTGGAAGAGAACAGTGTTTATTTCCACACGGTCTGTGAGCTCTGTTTGCTTTATCAGCACCACATCCCTTCAGTTGGGTGATGGGAGCTTCCTGCTCCCTCAGCAGCCACAGAGCTCTGCCCCCACAGCTTGGCTCAGGCATCTCACAGGGTTTGACACCCCAGATTTTGGTTACAGCAGCCCTCAGTTCCACCAGGGCTTTAGCAGAGGTAAAGTCTCACCTGGATGTGGTGAGAACAGAATTGCTTGTTGTGCCTCTCCTGTCACCACTCACCTGCTCTGAACGCCCACTCCCCTCACTCTTCTCCCAAGCTCTCATCCAGCTGTTTTCCCTCAGGATCAATAAAATTCACTGGAAAAGGTTCACTGCAGAAGCCTGTTACCCTGTCCAGCCCCTCCCGTGCTGTGCAAACACAGAACTCACTCCTGGCCTGGCCTCCTCCCCCTCCCTGTGCCTGCCACCTGCTTTGTCCCTGTGGGTGTCCTTCCTGCACCACCTCCAGTTCCCTCAGGATTTCACAGTCCCACTGCCCTGTCCTTCAGTGCATCCAATTTCCATGACACCTCTCTCCTGGGACCTCTGTGTTTAAACCAGGCCTAAGTCCTACCCTGACTCAGTTTTACAGGATCTGGGCCAATCTTACTTGTTGGAATAAACAGCAACAAGGATCTATTTCCTTCCTCTGACCTCTGTCCTTATGAGGTATCTCAAAGAGCACCCGAGAGTGTTTGTCCTCTGCTCATGACACCAAACAAACTCCACAGCAGGGCCAGCACGTGGTGTTGGCACCCGGTGCTCTCCTCCTCCCACAGCCTGTCCCCCACACCTGCACAGGCAGCCGGATCTTGGACGTGACGCTGCTTCCAGACTCTGTTTCCTCCTGAATTTCAATTTCATCCCAGTTGGTGGCTGTGGCCAAGACAGAACCCGCTGTGTCCAGCAGTAACTTGTGGGTGAAGCACTGAACCAGACTCTGGAGCACAAAACCAAAAGCCCCAGTCACGGGACAGACAGTTCTAACAGGACCAAGGAGGGACAGCCCACCCTGCCTGTGACCTCCCACAGTGAATCCTATGGAGACCATCCCACTGCAGCCAGCTCTGAGCTGCCAGCCCCTCCTCTCCCTGACTGGCCACCAGCACAGTGAGCTCTCAGCAGCCAGCACTGACCTCAGGGAGGGAACCCCACACCAGAAGCAGCTCTGAGGAGAGCAAACAGCTCCTTACCTTGGTGACAGCCGAGCTCCAGACCTGATAAGCCAACAGGCTCTGCTGCAGGAGCTCTTCTTTCAGCCCCTGCCACTGGGCCTGCACGGGGGTCACTTCCTGGGCTTTCCCCTTTCCCAGCTTCTTGGTGGGGCGCGTCTCCTTGGGCGCCGTGTCCGCGCTGCCCAGGACGCAGCGCTGCAGGTGCGGGCACAGCTCGGGCAGGGCCTGGCACAGCCTCGCCATGAACAGCACGGTGTTGAGCCTGGTGTCACCGGGGGGGTCCAGCTGCCCCCCCAGCAGGCTCTGGGCACTCTGCAGCTCGTCCCTCACGCAGCCCAGGACGTGCTGGACGCAGGCGACGCAGCGGTCGCGGAGCAGCCCCCGCACGGTGCCGGCGTCGGCGAAGCGGTCGAAGGCGGAGCGCGGCTGCGCCGCGGGGTCCTTGGACGCCGAGGATTCCGCGGGGAGGTAGGACAGGAGATCATCCAGGCTGGCCTTCAGCTTGGAGTCCAGCGCCGAGCAGAAGCTCTGCACGCAGGGGGTGAGGGCCTGTGCCTTCATGGCCAGCCCGCTGCGGGCGAAGGGCCCGCGCTGCCCCACGCTGACCCAGGCCGCGTCCGCAGGCAGGTCCCCGGGGCTCTCCGACCACAGGAACAGGGCCACGTTGTGCTCCAGCTGGATCTGCTTGCTCAGGGCAGAGCTGCCGGGTTTGACTTCTAGTTCCTGCAAGGCTAAAGCGAGCAGCTGCTTGGAGCTGCTTGAGATGGAGTCAAACCCTTCTTTGGTCAGAGTCTGGAACGGAACCGGGAGAGCAAAAACGCCTTAAATGGGCTCTTAAAACACACCCTCGGTGCTGCTGACAGGCACCCTGGGCTGTCTGTGACAAGGGGGGACACAGAGCAAGGCTCCCCCCAGCACAGCACCCACCTGCAGCCTGTCCAGGAAGAGCTGCTGCAGCAGGTCCTCCCAGAAGGACACGGGCCTGTCCAGAAGGCGGCGGCACACGGCCTCCCAGCTCTGGCTGCTGGACTCGCTGGAGAGCAGCTCCCACACGGCATCACGGATCCCTGCCAGCCCCTTCATGCTCCTCACATACACCAGCAGGCTGCTGACCCCGGTCCTGATGTCATCACTGCACCTGAAGGCAAAGTGTCACCTCAGCCCCTGCAAAGGGGGGCGAGGCCCTGGCACAGCCTGCCCGGTGTTACAGCCTGCTTAACTGAGGGTGAGGGAGAAGTCAGGAAATTTGGGGTTGCTTTGTGCTGCTGCCCTGGCCCAGAGGCTGTGCAGAGCCCAGGAAAGGGGGCCCTGTGGCACTCACATGGTGATCCACTGCTGCAGGGTCTCCCTGAGGTACTCCTGGCTGATGGGGTGTGCCAGGGTCCGCAGGGATGGCTGGAATTCCACAACAGACTCTGGCAGGTACTTGAACCAACTGCTCAGCTTCAAGTCTTCCTGCAGAACCCCACCTTTCCCTGGAATCACAGGATCAGGGATCAGCCCAGCACGGGGCACCCTCCTGCCTGCACAGCCAGGCAGGGGGAGTGTTACCTGCAGGGTGCTGGCCTGTGGTGCTCTCCAGGGTGGAGAAGAGCAATCCACAGGGCAGAGCTGGATCCGGGGACATCCCTTCAGGCACGGTGTAGAAGAGAGAGTGAGCCTGGTACAGGGTGGTGGTGAGCAGCTCCATCAGGGAACACACCTGAGCCTTGATACCTGCACCTGCAGAGAAATGACCCTGAGCCAGGGCAGCCCCTCCAGGAGGTGTGAGTGGCACCGTGGTTCAAAGCCTGTGAAACCTCCCAGGGAAGGGCTGGAGGGAGCAGGACTCAGCCTCCTGCCCCACTTCCTTCCCCATTACCACAGGGCTCGTCTGTAGACCCTGAGATCTGTTAATTTCCTGGGGCAAAACACTGTGGTGACACGACTGGGCCGTGTCCCCTCCACCCCGAGATTCACAGGGACGGTCCCCCCTGCTCTGGGGGGGACGGAATGAGGGCTCAGCCTGACTTTCCCGAGGCCACTGACCGTGGTGGGGCTGGTTGAGCAGCTGCTGGATGGCCAGTTTCCTGGCCAGCAGGAAGTCAGCGAGGGCCTGGCGTGGGGAGCTGTCCTCCAGCAGCATGATGGCACACAGGGCTTCGGCCACCGCCTGGTCCGACACCGCCCGCGACCTCAGCAGGGACTTGCTCTCCTGCAGGATGGTGGATCTGCCAAGGGAACGGGGTCTGTGCCTGACTGAGACACTCGGGTGTGGTTATGGGATAACCCCTGAGACAGGCTGGTGTTTCCCCCAGGAAAAGTGGGGCTATCTGGTGAAGTGTTCTTGCCCCACAGCTGGTCTCGGACTCACGGGATGGTTGGGGTTGGAAGGGTAAAAGCTCATCTCATCCCACCCCTTGCCCTGGGCAGGGACACCTCCCACAGTCCCAGGCTGCTCCAACCTGGCCTTGGACACTTCCAGGGATGGGGCAGCCGCAGCTTCTCTGGGCAACTCATCCCAGACCCTCCCCTCGCTTCTCCTCATCCATCCCCTCCCACCTGAGGTGGCTGGCGGCGGCCACTTGGCGCAGCAGGATCGGGAAGCGGGCGAGGACGGGGCTGCTCCGGGCCCGGGGGTTTTCCAGCTGGAGCTGCCGGCGCAGGTGGGCCCCGAGCAGGTGGAGCCGCGCGGCCGGGAGGTACCGACCGCCCTCCACCGCCCCCCAGACCTGCTCCGGCACCTCCAGCAGCAGCTTCAGCTGCGCCGCCGCCCCGTGGAAACTGCGCTGAGCCGGGGGGCGAACCTGGGCGAGACGGGAGGGGACGAAGGAGGTGGTGATGGGGGGAGAAGAGAGGAGGCGATGGACCCCCGCGATCGCCCCCTCGCCCCTCACCGTGGCGACGGGGCCGGGCCGGGCCGGGCCGCGCTGCAGCCCCCTCACGGCGCCCAGCAGGCGCTCGGCGCTCCGCCGCATCTCGGCGATGGTGTCGGCCGCCTCGATGAGGTCGCGGTACCGCTCGCCCACCATCTGCCGCAGCTCCTCTCGCTTCTGCTCGATGCCGGCGCGCAGCCGCCGCTCCACCGCCCGCAGCTCGGCCGCCGTGTGGGCCTCGAACAGCGCCTCGGCCTCCGCGCCCTTCGCTGCCACCGCCGCCATCACGGGGGACGCCGCCGCCATGTTGGCCACGGGAAGGGGACGGCGCTTCCGGCCTCGCCGGTGAGGGGGCCGCCGCCATCTTAGAGCCGGGCAGGGCGACACCCTCCCCCCCAGCGTCGTTGTGATGGCGGAGCCTCCGCCATCTTTGTTGCGGGCAGAGCCTCGTTGCCATGGCGACGCGGCCCGCGGGAGATAACACCCGAGTTCTTTCTTTTATTTATTTAATTTTTGGCCCATTTCCCGGAGGAAACGGGACGGGCCGCGCGGCCTGCGGGTGCCGCTCTCGCTCCACATACCTCGGGAGGGGCACTTTGGGTCGGGGAGGGCTCGGCTTAGACAAGGCTGTGGGGTTGCTCACTCCCCCTGGAACAGCCCTGCTCTGAGCACCGGGATATCCCCAAAAACTCCATCCAGGATGGACGAGGCTTGGAGCAACTCTTTCCTAGTGGAAGGGGTCTCTGCCCGTGGGATGAGCTGAGCTTTAAGGTCCCTTCCAGCGGGGCAGGAGAGGATCCAGCTCCATAGGGGATGCTGTGTAACCAAGGCGTGTGGTCTCGGGCAAGGAGGGGCTGTTGTGCTCAAATCCCACAAAAACCCGTCTGCGTTGGAAGTTGGGACGGGAAAAAGAAAACCAAAGGTGTTTTGGAGCGATTTGTTTTATTTGCATGGAAAGTGTTGACGTTGCTGGGCTGTGCAGCTGCTCAGAGACAGACTTTCAGTTTATAAACTTTATAGGAGTTGTTAAACCTGTGGTTTATGGCAGCCAATGTCTTTACAGTGGAGTGAGTCCTCCCTCTCCCACGGCTGGTTTCTCCAGCAGATTAATCTCCAGCACTTTACACACCCTCCATGCCATCAAACCCAGCCCCGAGGTGTTGCCATCCCAGCAGGAGAAGCTTTTCCCATCCACGTTGTTCACACTGAGCCTCTGCCACTCCTTGTGCTTGAGGAGCCCTTTGTGGTGATGCCTTGTGGAGGTGGAGAGATGGATGGGGGGAAAAACTGGTTCTTTCCTTTGCTTTCCAGGGTTGGTGCCTGGTTTGTGTGTCCAGAGAGGGACAAGAGAGCTGGAGAAGGGACTGGAGCAGCAGGAGTTGCTGATGGAGCTGGGGAGGTTCATCCTGGAGAAAAGGAGGCTCAGGGAGCACCTGGAATTCTCTGCAACTCCCTGACAGGAGGAGGGATCCAGGGTGGGTCAGGCTCTTCTCACAAGGAACAAGATGAGAGGGAATGGCCTCGAGTTGTGCAGTGGAGATTCAGGTTGGATATTGGGAAAATTAATTCCTGAAAGGGTTGTCCAGCCCTGGCACAGCTGCCCAGGGCAGTGCTGGGGTCCCCATCCCTGGGGGGATTGAACAGCCCTGTGGATGTGGCACTTGGGGACGTGGGGCAGTGCTGGGGGAATGGTTGGACTCGATGGGCTCAGAGGGTTTTTCCAATCTCAGTGATTCTGTGATTCTCTCCCAGGGAGGTGTCCAAGCTCACTCCTATCCCACTGCTTCCCCCAGCTCACACACACACAGAGCCAAAAACTGTAGGAAAACTCCTTTACTTCCCTCCCTCCCCATCCACACAGACTGTGGCAGTGGGGAGCCTTTGCTGTGGGAAGACTCGGTCCCACGCTGGGACACTGAGGAATGACTGCTGGGGAGGAAAGCAGGACTGGGAGCAGGGACACACTCTCAATGTGTCCCTGTCACAACAGATCCACGGGCACATACAGGTGGGATGGACAGGGGGGACCTGCCGAGGGGACCCCAGTGGGGCAGGGAAGGGTGTTGGGTTCAGTAGGGGCAGAAGTCCCCTGTCAGTGTGGGAGGAGCCTCTGTGGTCCCTCCTGGCCCGTGCACGGTGTCACCAGCCCCATGGGGAGCCCAGGGCCCTCCAAGGGGCTGTGTCTGTACAGAAGAACCCCTTGGGCATGTCCAGTATTTACAGATATGTACAATCACTCATCCCTTCCCTCTTCCCCGGCATATAGAACGGGGTGGGAGGTTTGGAATGTCCAGGCTTTGCATCCCATGTCATCTCCTGGTCAGGACACAGCTCGAGGCAGGATCCACCCAATCTTACTGTCCTCCTGCCCAGGCTTTTCTCAGTCCAGGCCCTGGAGCAAGCAGGGAATGGGGCTGAAATCCCTCTGGAGACACAGGGTGTTATGCTGGGGGTCAGAGGCTGGCAGGGAAGGGCAGAGGTATCCTGGGGTTGGAAAGCAGCAGTTCCCATTCCAGACTCTGCAGCAGGAAGACAGACTGGGGGGCTGCTGTGCCTTTTGCTCCCTGGCAATTCCCTCTTGGAGCAGCCCCAGGGGAGGGGATGGAGCCTCTCCCTGAGCAGTTTGGTCACAGCAAGGGCTGGAAAAGCTCCCGAGTTGTGAGAGTGGAGGTGCTTTAGGGCAGTGACACGGATCCGAGCCTGGGAGCTCTCCTTGCTGAGGACGGAGCTGGGTGGCGACTGTGAGGCAGGTTTGGGAGAGAAGTGACCTCTCCATGGAGTCTCCATCAAAGACAAAGCTCTTCCCGTTGTGCCAGGGTTGGGAAGCCCTCTGGAGACACGGCAGTGCTGTTCATTAGGAGATTATTATTTTTAAACAAGTCCAAGGCAGCGCTGGTGCTGACATGAGGAGCTGTAGAGATGCAACAGGAAGGCTCCAGGTCCAGCCCCAGCCTCTCCTGCCCATCCAGGTGAGGGTTGGCTGTGGAGCACTGGGAGGCACTGACCACCACAGCACCCAGAGCCAGGCTTGGTCCAAGTGGGAGTGACCAGGGTGATGCTCAGCAACAGCACCCGAGGGTGAGGGAGCAGGACAGCAGGGATGCATCCATACACACAATCCCCCAGAGAGCTGCCCCTCAGCCTCACTGGGATTCCTGGTCTGCACAGGGGGAAACCAGTGGTGGGGAGAGGAAGGGGAATTGCTTTCCCAAAGGCTTTGAGGGGGCACACCCAGGTGCTGGATCTGGAAGTCTCTTGCAGGACCAACCCACTGCAAACCTCCCCCAGGCGAGGCAGGGCCATCACACAAAGGGGGCCAGAGCCAGATCTCTGTTCCTGGCGTCCAGGGGAGCTCATGGAACACCCAGGCCTGTGCTTCCCATCACCTCTGCTCTGGGTGGGAGCTGTCACTGCCCCCTCTGGCCCGGGGACAGCCGGTGTGGGAAGCACTTGCAGTTTTTGTGCTCTGCAATAACCAGCAGAGGTTTCTCGCCGTGCCTCCGGCAGCCCTGAGAGGCTTTTCAGAGCAGATCCAATATGAGGCCAAGTTTCCACTAAAATCAAATAGCTGGGAAGGAAAACTTTGTTACTGCCAGCAGTGGCGGTGCTGATGTTTATTAGTCAGCAATGAACCAGTGAAAGGTTTTATTTTGCTGTTTTTACTGCGAGCTGTGGCTGCAGCTCCCTCCCCACACTCCGAGGTGGCACGTTTTGTTCTCCTGCTCTTTTTCCCGGTTGAGCTGTGGAAAGGGGGCTGTGGGGAGCCCTGGCAGCTTCCAGGAGGCACCTCCTGCCCTTGCCCTCCTGCATCCCTCCTTGGTGGCCTTTGGGATGTTGGTGGCAGCACCTTATGCCCCTCATTCCTCACCTGCAATCCCGTTATCCCCATCCCGGGAGAACTCCTGGTCTAAAGGGAGGAACATATTTCAGGTCACACCTCTGAGCTGCCAGAAGTGTCACTGCTTGGGCAATTTTTCAGGACAGAGCTGACCTGAGCAAGGGTCCTTCCTAGGGCTAGAAAGTCACACTTTCTGTATTTCAACCTTAAACCAGCACAGTGTTCCCAGCTGGAGACTCCTGTGGGGCTACAACTGGGAACAGGTGACTCCCCCCCTCCATCCGTTGGGATTTTGATGGCACAGACAAATCATTGGCTGGTAAATCTGGGTCTGGCCCCGCTGCAGGTGAGTGCTGAGGGTTCCACACCCCCCCCCTCTCCCCATCCTGGCCCCTCTTTCCACACAGACACCTCCTTCACCGCCCACCAGGCACGGAATGCCCACGGCCCCGCTGACGCATCGCTGCGGCTGTGACATGGAGCCTCATCCCAACACAGGCTCTGCTGCTCCCGGCCATCCCCAGCCACTGTTTCACTGTGCTGCGACCTGCTGCTGCTGTTCTAATTCCTGAAGCATCAGCAGGGAATCTGGGCTCGGCTTTACTCCCCATAACAGGACTGGGATGTGCTTGGTGCCCAGCGAGGGGACAGGGAGGCGCCCCCGAGTACTTGAACACTGTGACACGTTCCTCGGAGGGGCAGTAAATAGTTAAAAGCAAATAAATGCTGACAAAGCTCTGCTTTGTCTCGGAGAAAACCCCTGAGCCTTGGGCTGTGTCCAACAGAGATGGGGAGCAGGTATCCAGCCTGGCACTGAGCCCTTTCTGGAGGGCTGGTGGGGACACTGGGGTGGCACAGCAGGACGTGATGCCCCAAGCAGAGACTTGCTGCAGGAGCTGGGCAGAGCCATGGGAAAACTTCTCCCAGAGCTGGTGCTTTGGGAGCATCGACTGGGAGTACACGGCTGAGCAAGGGGGCAACCCCAAAGCAGGTGGCACCTCGTGGGCAATGCTCACCCTCCCCTCCCTCATCGACTGTAGTGCCAGGTGAAGGCTCTGCACCCCCCGGCGATGGGGACACCAGGGTGGGATGGGAAAGGGGAGGGTGAGACCCAGCTGTTTTCTCCACCTAAACCCCCGCGTTCCCACGGCTCAGCTCTGGAGCAAGAGCCTGTGAACAGATCTGGCCTCTGGCACAGAAGCTGCTCCGGGTGCTCCGGCAGGAAGACGGCACTTCTCCCTCTCCCCTGGGCTTTCCCTCGTGCTCCTGCTGCGCTGTCCAAGGAGGGCCTTTGCTTGGGGGTCAGGGCTCCCAGTCCCCGGGTTTGTGCTGAGCTGGGAGGGCAGACAGGGACAGGGACAGAACCGAGTGCTCCAGGACACTTTTGAGAAGCCAAATACAGCGGTCATTGGGCCAGACCTGCTACCCTTCACACCTTTCAGGGTTCAGGGGGGCTGGATGTGTGCTGACCTGAATTCCCAGGTACTGGAAGCCTTGTTGCCTGCTCTGCCTGGTCCCTTCGGTTCAAATGAGGGCGGGGACCAAGTCCCCAGCACCCCACCCCTCCCTCTCCCATCCTCTCCATCACCCCTGCCTCCAGTGTCACTTGCCTGGAAGGAGCAGGGCAGGTGTCACCAGCAGCCGGTCACCCCAGAGATCCTCAGAGCCGTGGCTGGACAAATCCAGATCTCAGCCAGGTGCAGGAGCCTGTGCCAGGGTGCTCCAAACCCCCGATGTGTCGCTGCTGCTTAAACACTTCCAAGGATTTCCCAGCAGGGACTGGAGCCAGGCGATCCTGCTCCGATCCCGGCTGCCGGCACAGCGTGGGACGACAGGAGGGGCAGCGGCTACTGGGGAGGGAAAAGGGGGAAATCCTCCATCCGAGGAGAAAATCTGCGGGCAGGCGACGTCACGGCAGGAGCAGGGAAAGGACTCTCCTGCAGCGGGAGATGGCAGAGCTGGAGCGCGGAGGGGGGGGGACCAGAGGGGCTGTGGAGGTGGAATTGCTGCTTCCCGCTGGGAAGTCGCCTCTGTCCTGGCGTGTCCCCTCCGGGCAGGGCGGCTGCTGCGAACGGTGCAGTCGCTCAGCACAGGGAGGCTTCAGGGGAGGCGGTGGAGTGATCGATAACCCAGGCAAAAAATGCAACCCGCAAACATCCTGGTCTCCGCGGGAGGATGACGGCGGGAGCGCGTTCGGACTCTGTAGGAGCTCCCAGCGGGTCGGTGCGTCTCCGTGTTGTCACACGCCCGTGGCCTCGGCTCCTCCCGAGCTCACCCTGTGTGTCCCCGCGCACCCACCCGTGCTGGGGCAGAGCCCCAAAGCCAACCAGCCCCGAGGGTGACACCGGGGTAGCCAGCGGAGCTGCCCTGGCAATACCTGTGGCCAAGGTGGCACTTCGGTGTTGAAATGTGCTGCGTGGCTGGGAGTTGTCTTTGTTTTCCTGGCGAGGCAGCTCCTCTTGATCCATATCCTTCCCAGCCAACCCACCAGGGCTCAGGAGGAGCCCAGCCGAGGACCCTGCGCCCATCTGGTGCTCACTGCCCTCCCCTCAGCTGGCATTCCTGCCTCGACTCCATACGTGCCACCACCCTGCTGCAGCTGGGAGCAGGCAGGGAGAGAAGGACAACCCCAGGTCCTCTCAGATGCTCGTCTGCAGGTCCCCGTTGAGCAGGGTCCTTTGGGTTTCCGTGGTCTCGTTGAGCCTGGATTTGTCCTGCTTGCTGTCGCTGCGGTCCGCCTCGTCCATGCCGCTGACCTTCACCAGGCACAGGACGTTCTGAAAGCTCTTCTTGAAGTTGTCGGACAGGAAGGCGTAAAGGATGGGGTTGGCACAGCTGTTGGCATAACTGAGGACCACCACGAAGTCGAACATGCCCTTGAGGACGGGCGTGGGCACGATCAGGACGGAGACCGAGGAGACGTTGAAGATGTAGAAGGGCAGCCAGCAGAAGATGAAGACAGCGACCACGATGGAGACCATCCTGGTGACTTTCTTCTCCGACTTTTTCCTCTTGGAGGAGCCCACTCTGATGCCTGAGGACTTGACTTTGATGATGATGAACAAGTAGCAAAGGCAGATAATGGTGAGAGGCACGAGGAAGCCCAGAATGAAGGCGTAGATGATGAAACCCGTGTACCAGGCGCCCGACTCTCCTGGCCAGATGATGGTGCAGCTACTCCTGCCATGATTCTGCTGCACCCCAGCATAAATCATGATGGGCATGATCACCAGCAGGGAGACACCCCAAACGGCCACATTGATCATTTTGGCTGTCCTGGGCCGCCTCCACTTGGCAGATTTGATGGGGTGGACGACAGCCAGGTACCGGTCAACGCTCATAACCGTCAGGCAGAAGATACTGGTGAACTGGTTGATGCCATCCACCGTCATGACAATTCTGCAGAGGGCTTTACCAAAGGGCCAGTGCACCAGGGCCACCTGCATGGCCAGGAAGGGCAGCCCGAGCATGAACAGCTCGTCGGCGATGGCCAGGTTGAGGATGTAGATGTTGGTGATGGTTTTCATCTTGGCATAGCGGAGGATGACGTATATCACCAGCGTGTTGCCACACAGCCCGATGATGCAGACCACGAAGTAGATGAAGGTGAGGATGGCATTGCTGGTCAGGTCGAAGTGCTGGCCCGTGGCGTTCTGTGAGGTGTTGGTGGGAGCCTCCAGGGAGAAGTTGTCAAAGGGGGAAGCTGGGGAGAACCAAAACGCGGTGGCGTTGGGCGGCATGTATTCCAGCTCCATGGCTCTGCCCTGGGCACTGCTGGCTCAGAGGAGCCGAGATGTCATCTTCCCTTGTTCTGGGGGTAGAAGAGAAGATTCTAGAAATCAGAGAGTAACAAGAAATGAAGGGATTTCTGGGGGGGATCTGCCCATCCTGCTGCCAAACTCCGTGGCAGAGATGCTCCCAGGAGGGGGGTTCTCCAAACCACCTCCCTGTCTCCCCTCCCCAAGCGTCTGTCTGGACACGCCACAGTTTCTCCTGGCTCTGGCGATACCGGAGCCCTTATGACTTCCCAGATCCCACCGTGTGTCCCACTGGGTGAGACTGATGACCGGAAACACCGAGCGCTGGGAACAACCCCTCCTCCTCGCCTGGCCGTCCGGAGGGTGCCTGCCCCTTCCCTGCGAGCCACGACCGGCACCTCGAGCCCGGACGGCTGCGGTGGGAGACGAGTTGGGAGCCCCGACCCCCCGACCCATGGCTCCGCTGCCGAAGGGCA
>VXBA01001643.1:1173414-1206125 GCA_013399895.1 Serilophus lunatus | reverse complement strand
GTTTGGGGGGACCTGTGGGGTGTTTGGGCTCTCCTGGGGGGGCTGTAGGATCCTCCTGTGGGAGGGGGGGAGGGGGTGTCTCCCTGTCCCCGGGACTGGGAAGATGGAGAGAGGGGTCTGAGCCAGGAAACCAGGGGGGTCCGAGCTGGGCACCCCCCTGCAGGGACTGGCAGAAGCCCCGGGGAGAGGGGGGAGGTGGCAATAGTGTGTGTCTCTTAGACATTTATAGCTGAACACGGCTGTACTAATATTTAGCTATAATGTGTACATGTATTCTGATGGATTTGCCCATCAGTGTATAAATACACGTGTGCTTTGACACATTTATGTGTAAATGCAAATACAAGAGCATTCCACGTGTTTATTATATATGTTTTTTCACATCTGTGTGTATTTCCATAGCAGGGCTGCCCCTCTGGCCATTCCCAGGGATGTGGGGTAACCCTCTCCTGGCCTTGGTGTCCCCCCTTGAGCACAGCCCTGAGCTGTGTTTTGCTGGCCCCATCCCTGGGATTTGTTCCCTTTTTGCTCCTTCCCAGGTGCAGGGAGCCAGGGTGTTCACCTCTCACACCAACAAAACTGGCTTTTGGGCACAAAAATGTGACACCAAGGCCTGGCTGAGGTTTGAGCACTCCTTCTTCTCTGCCCTGGTGCCCAACTGTGGGGCTAAGCCCCAGGTCAGTGTGGAGATGTGCTCCAGCTGGGATGGGCTGTGTCCTGCCCCTCCTGCTCTGCTGGATTCAACTGCAAAGCCTGGCCTAAGAGGGAGAGGCTTTGAGGAGGATGGTTCAACTTGCTCTGTCCCCTTTGCTGAGGAGGAGCTTGGGGTGCTCCCCCCTTTGTCCCAGGGTGGAATTTGGGGGGGTTATTCTCTATCTGCAAACAGCAGGTGCTTCTCCTGATGCTTCTCCTCCCTCCCAGGCCAGCATGATCCCAGGATATGGGCCAGTGCTCCAGGCAGTGCTGGGAACCTGCCTCACCTGGGGGCTGACAGCAGTGGGCTCAGCGCTGGTGTTCGTGTTTTCCAGCGGGCAGGTGAGTCCTGGGGTCACCCCCTCCCTCCCTGGGAGTCCAGCAGGAGCTGGGACACGGGGCTGTGCCCTGCTCTGGGTGGCTTTGGCTGCCTGGCCCCAGCTTTGAGGGACTTAATGTTGGTCCTGCAGCGAGAGGAGCAAAAATCCAGCTCGTTTCTCAACACTTAAGAGGAGAAGGAAATCAAATTCCTGCCCCTGGGCTCTGGTATGTGCTGCCAGCAGCTTCCCCTCCTGTAACCTGGTTTTGCTGCCACGTTTCCAGGGCAGGATTTGGGTCAGGCCATGCTCAGAATGAGCAAAAAGCTGATCTTTAAGTCATTGTGTATCCAAAATTAGAGGCCCCCCTCACCATCGTGTTCCAAAATGCCCGGATGGTTTTATTATTTATACCTCTCTCTTGTGATGATTTATTCAGCAGTTGGTTGCACACTGAGATTCCCTTGGCAGGAGCACGTTGATTTTCTTCCTGGGGGAGGGAAAAACCCCCTGCCCTGGGAGTGAAGTGGGCAGGATTTGTGCTGGGATGTGGGCAGAGCAGTGGGTTTGTTCAGAGCAGCCTGGAGGAAGGAAAATCTTCATGGAGGGAGGGGAAATGCCAGGGCAGCAGGTGCAGAGGGGCAGGAGAGCCTCTGCTTTAGCTTTCCACATCCACTGGGGTGGGCTCTGGATGGGCTGAGCCCAGTCTGGGCAGTGCTGGTGGGGTGAAGGAGCCAGGGTACAATTATAGAATCCTGGGATGGTTTGGGTTGGAAGGGACATTAAATCCCATCCAGTGCCACCCCTGCCCTGGGCAGGGACACCTCCCACTGTCCCAGGTGGCTCCAACCTGCCCTTGGACACTCCCAGGGATCCAGGGGCAGCCACAGCTCCTCTGGGCACCCTGTGCCAGGGCCTGCCCACCCTCCCAGGGGAGAATTCCTTCCCAATATCCCATCCAACCTGGCAGTGGGAAGCCATTCCCCTTTGTCCTGTCCCTCCAGGCCCTTGTCCAAGGTCCCTTCTCCTGCTGGTGCCCCTTTCCCATCCCCCAGCACAGTGGGCAGTGTGAGCTGCCTTCCCCCTGGTGTGGTGGATCCACTCTGCTGCTCCTGCCAGCCCTAAAAGGTGTCCTTTGGCTTTGGTTCTTTCCCCAGAGGCGGATCCTGGATGGAAGTTTGGGCTTTGCTGCAGGGGTGAGTACAGCACCCTCCTCCTCCTCCTCCTCCCTGCCCTCTTCTCTGCCAACCCCTCTGCAGCCCCTCCACGCCTCCCTTGGCTGCCCACTGGTGTTGGCATTCCTTGGATAACTGGCCAAGGGCAGGGCAGGGCTCCTGTGGCTCTGGTTGTGTCCTGTCTTGGTGAGGGTGGAGGTGGCACCAGGAGGCTCAGGGGATGCTGAGCTGCCCACGCTGGATTTGGCTCCTCTGGAGTTAAACCCTCCTCCTTTCCTTGGGATCCTGAGTGGCTCCTGGAGTGCTGGAGGTGGGCAGGGGAGGAGGGGATGGACAGGAGGGCCGTTGCCCCCCAGGCTGTTGTGCATGGCTGGCTTTGTGCCTCTCAGGCTCCTGGGGATGCTTTAAAGCCCTGGGGGAAGAGGCAGCCAAGACTCTGCAGCTCTGCATCCAAGCTGAAATGTGGGGCTCACTCCACCTGTCCTGAAGGAAAAATGGGAAACCCTGGCTTGTATTTGGTGCTTGGGAAGGCAGCCCTAGTGCTGCCCGAGTGGAGGCTCATCCACACTCCTTAAATCACCTCTGTTTCCTTCATAGAACCCTTGAAGCTGGCAAACATCTGTAAGATCGTGAAGTTCAGCTGTTAAACCCCACATTCCAGGGGCTGGAGTGCACCTGGGAGCCCTGGGGATGTTCTTTGGGTGGAAATGGCATCTTCCCAGGGTGTGTGGTGGGTGTGCCTGGGCTCTGCCAGCTCCCACTCGCTGTGTCCTGGCTGAAAAATCCACCTTGGCTCTTGTGGTGGATCCCTGGGCTGCCTTTTATCCATGAGGAATTGCTGGCTCAGGTGCTGTCCTTGCTGTGCCCCCCTGCCAGGAGCACTGAGTCATCCCTGTGTGCCCGAGGTGTGGCTCAGGAAGCAGAAGTCCTGCAAACATTTGTTTTTCTCTCAGCTTTTTCAACTTGCTGTGCTCAGAGCAGGAGAGGGGAATTTTTTTCTGGGGTGCTGCAGTGTCTGGAGGGGAAGGACAGTGAGGGGGGGACCCTTGGTGGCACCAGGATCTGCCTGAATTTTCCTTTTCCCAGCTGGGCAGTGCTGCCATTGCCTGACCAGGTGTCTCTCTCCTTCTTTTCTTTACCTGAAAGGCTTTAACCACACAAGCAACATTTGCCTCCCTCTTTCCCAGGGGAAGAAAACCTGTGGCCAGTTGGCAGCTCCCTGTGTGAGGTGGGGAAGTGGGATGTGATCTGAGGCTGCAGAGGGAGCCCAGGCAGGTGAAATCCTGCTCCTGCCCCATCCAGGCTTGTGCTGCAGAGCTGGTGTTGGGGGAACCTTGGGAGCAGCACAGGCTCTCTGTGTTTTGTGTAGGGGAGAAGGGATGAGGAGCAGCCAGTTTTGGAACCTGTTTGTACTATTTCCTCTCTCCTCTACCCTGTAGGAAGTGTTTCTGCAGAGACAATCCTGGGCTCCTCCTGCTGTTTAAAACGTTGTGTGTGATGGTTTCTTGCAGATATTGGGCTGTTTCTCTGAGCACTGAGGGATCAGCAGAGGCAGAACTTCCCCTTTATCTGTGCTTTGAACTCTGGGCTGCTGAGCTGAATTCACTTCCCCTGTGCTCTGTCAGGGCCAGCAAGGCTCCAGCTCCTGTGCTTCGAGGGGCAGGTGTTGCTCCAAACTTTGCTGTGCTTAGCTCAGGATCCCTGATAATCATCTGGGCTCCAGGGAGCATCCATGGGCTCTCTGAGAGCAGCACTGCTGGACAAACAGGGTGTCCTGGGTGTTTCTTCATCCTCTGGGTGATCATTTCCCTGCTGCAAAGCAAAATAAAACCTGAATTAATGAAAAACTTCTCTACCACTGCTGAGCCAGGAGGAGGAGGAGGTGGGACAGGGGTGTCCAGGTGACCTCGAGGAGGACGACCTGGGGTGCAGGGTGTTATTTTGGGATCCAGGAAGCTGTGCCTCAGTGCTGCCTTGATGGAGATGTTCCATCTGAGCTGGGGAGCCTGGGCACGGGGTTCAATTGCTCTGCCTTCAACTGGGATGTGCTGGGAGAGCCCCCTGTGTGTACTGGGAGCATCCTGATGGCTCAAGCTGCCTGTGTCCGGTGGCACAAGTGCCACCTCAGGTGGAGGGTCCTGTGCAGCTGGTCACTGTGGGGAGGAGCTCAGCCCCTTCCAGCAGCTCCACACTGGTGCTGGGGGGTTTCCCTTCTCCCTGCCTCAGTTCCCCCTCTGGAACTCACAGATAATGGAGGGTTTTGTACGTGGAAGCCTCTGAGGTGATGTGTTTCCATAGAGACAAGGCTTTGCTGCTGGGGCATCTGATGTGGAATTCTGGCTTTTCTCTTAAAAATCTTGATATTTTAAATAAGATTTTTTTTTTCAGCTGTTTTCTGTTATGTCTGGGCTCAGACATCAAGAACAGACACTTGCACCCCTCCTTCCCTGCAGCCTCTCACAGCTATTCCTCTTGCTGAGCTGTCCTTTGAACTCTCCTGTCCCAGATGAAGCTGAAAATCATCCAGCCACGCTCCTTAACCTGAACCAGCCATGGCTGGGATCAAATATTCCCTTTCAGTGCTGCTTGAAACAGCATCAGGAATTCACACAGCTCTGCTGAGGCTGGTCCTCCTTGCTGGAGCCTTAATGAAGTCAAATGAAAGAGTTTGGCAGGGAAAGGGGTCCTGCCAGTCTCTCAGCTTCCACTTGTCTTTCCTGTCCTGCCAAGGGGATCTCCTTTTCCTGGGTTCTCTGCTCCCCATCCTGTGTTTCCCTAAAGGGCTGCCAGTGACCCCACAGGAGTGTGAGCAAGCCTTGCTGCTTTACTGAGGGATTTAATTTCAATTAGGGATTTAATTTAGTTAAAAACTTGAGATTTTTCAGTTTAGAATGTGGCACAGACGTGGCTGTGCAGGGACTATCCCCCTTGCCCTGTGCAGGGCCAGCTGTGGTTGGGGATGAAGGTTGTTGCCCTGTTTATGCTGGTTTTGCAGAAAAAAAAGCTCCTTTGTGTCTCTGAAGCTGTTGGGGCAGTGCTGGACCCCTGGTTTGGGTGGGAAACCCAGGATTTTGGGGTCACTGGCATGGAGTGCCTGTTGAAGGAGGTGCTGGTGCCCAGGGCTCAGCCCTGGGGAGGTGATGGGTGCAGTGTGGTTCAATCCTCCTCAGTGTGAGGACACAGAACTGGAGTCAGTCATTTTCTGTGGCTGGGTTTTGAGCCTGGGTTTGTCTCCAGCTCTGCTGATGTGTCCCAGGGAAGGGTTTGGGCTCCCCACATCCTGCTGATGCTTCAGACACTCAGCTGCCTCCTGCGTGTTCCTCCTCCCCCACCAACCCCAGCGTGTTCTCCCAAGAGCTGATGGATTTACAGCCTGGTTGTACCCTGGCTTTGGAGCACAAAGCCTCTGGAAATGCCCAAATCCACTTTGGCAGGAGGTGTGTGTCCCAGTGCCAGTGAACTGGTGTTGCAGGTCCCCTGCTCCCTGTTTTAGTGGGACTGGTGTGAGGGGGAGGCTTCATATGGAAAATGTGCCCGAGGTTCTCCACGTTTGACTGATCCAGGGAGACCCCAGGAGGCTTTTTCCTCTTTTATTCCTGCCTTGGACACCAGCTGGCTCAGGGACGTTGGGATTTGTGGTCCTGTCCCTGGTTGGACAATGGCAAAGATCTGAGATTGTGAATTTGTTGCTTAAATCAGGTTGCTGGCAGAAATCCTCACCCTTCTGTTAGTTCCTGAGCATCATCTGATAAGAGATGCTGCTGAACCAGAGGGGTAAGTGCCAGCCCTGAGCTGTGCCAGCTGAACTGGGTGGGCAGGAGCTGGTGGGCAGGATCCAGGGCTGCTCCAGGCAATCCCATACCCCTAAAAACCCCCACCTGAGCTCAGAGATGGGCTGTGAGGAGGCACAGGGACATTGTCCCCTCTGGCTGTTGAAGGATGATGACTTGCAGCTCCCCCACCAAGTGGGGTCAAAGGGGGTTTATGTGCCTTAATAGGAATCCATCACTTTTCCTTCCCAAGCAGGTTGGGCTGGCTCAGAGCCCTTGCCCCTGGTGGGAGCTCTGGTGCTGCCTTGGGTGGTGAGGGGATCTGGAGGCTGAGCACTGTCAGGGTTCTGTTTTCCATGGGGAAATGATATCTTAACATGAGCTGACAATGTGATTCTGCAAAGCCTTTCCCTGTTGCTTGTGTTTCCACGCTGGGGTGTGTGGTTGTTTTTTAAAGGAGGTGGCATTTGAAATATGAAGTTTGACAGCCGTGCTTAAGCCTGACATGACAACCTGCGTTCTTCTTACTCACAGGGAGCTGAGATTTACACAATCCCTCGGGGACTGGTGTCTGCAGCAATAGGCAGCTCTGTTCCTTCCTTAGAAGTGATTTAAGATGTAATAGTTGGTTACACACCCCTCGTGCTGAGCAGCATCTCTTCAGTGGCTTTAAATTGGAAGAGAGGGGGTTTAAATGGGAAATTGGGAAGAGATTCCTCCCTGGGAGGGTGGGGAGGCCCTGGCACGGGGTGCCCAGAGAAGCTGTGGCTGCCCCATCCCTGGGAGTGCCCAAGGGCAGGTTGGAGCCACCTGGGACAGTGGAAGATGTCCCTGCCCATGGGATGGGATGGGCTGTAATGTCCCTTCCAACCCATCCCAGGATTCTGAGTGTCCTGCCAACAGGGCTCCATGGGGAGCTGTGGGGTTGCTGGATGGAGAGGTGGGGTCACTTTTCCTCAGAGCATCCCTCCTGCTGCTCTCTGCAGATCACTTGGCCTGTTCCCACGGGGTCCTGCTCCTGCAGCCCTGTCTCTGTTGGGATCTCCCTGTTGATGTGTCTCCCTGCTGGGCTGGGAGGGAGCTCAGAGCATTGCCTTGCCCACCCTGAGGAACACGGCCCCTGACTGCCCATGCCAGGGCTGGGGGTGCCATCCTGTCCCTGCCTTGCTGGCACAGACCCTTTCCCAAAGCCTGACCCAGATCCCAGTGGGATTTCTGAGCCCATCAGGGCTTGCCTTGCTGACTTGCTTCCTCCTGCAGAGCTGAACAGCTGCAGGGAGAGGAACCAGGGCTGCTGCAGAGGGTGTTGGGCTGATGACTTTTTAATTAGAGGAAGAGATAAGGTGATAAAATGCATGTTAATGTTGTGTTCCCTAGTAAAAGCTTGTGAAACTGCTGCTTTGTTCTGTGCACTGGGTGACACCCTGGGCAGCCAGCTCTGAACAGGGCTGGGCTGGAGATCCACACAAATCCCAAATTCTGGCTTTTTGGGATCTTTTGTGTTCCTCCTTCTCCCTCCCTGCAAAGCCTCAAGTAAGGACTCTGCTGCTGGGAAGGTTTGTTTTCCTGGTGCAAACTGTTGGTCAGACACTGCAGTAGGACTTGGGCTGTAGCTGTTTGGGGTGGGAGCTCATTGCTCCCATCCTGGGCCCCCTGGCTCAGGTGCTGGGACAGGAGCAGCCCAAATGTTGGTCTGTGCACAAGCAAAGCCCTCGTGCTGCCCTTACCTTGGTCTGGGGTTGCAGGGTGGGGACCTTGGCAGGTAAATATAGAAAATGTGTGTGCCCTCAGCTGGCTTGGAGGTGGCTCTTTGGCTCCAGGTGTTATCCTGTATTTACTCTGTTTCTGGGTGACATCAAGGCTGTTATTCCTTCCTCCCTTTCCACTCTGTGGAGGAGCAAGGATTTGGTTTGGCCTTTGGCAGGGTCACAGCTGCCCAAGGAGAGGGTGTCCTGCTCCCACCCTGCTGCCATTCCTGGTTAAAGGGCTCTCAGGGCTGTGCTGATCCCACAGGGAATCACCCCAACGAGCTCCTGTCCATCCTTTGCTGCCTTGGTCTTCTGAGCCACGAGAAACCCTTGTGGTGGAAATGGGGGAGAAGCTCAGTTCTCCATCCTTGAGCCACTTGCTCTGTTGGGAAGCTGGTTGGGATGGTTCTACTGGGATGCACTGGTCATGCAGCCCTTGGGAGTGAGCACAGGGATGTCCTTGGGGGCTGATGGCACGGGTGACATCTGTGTGGGATCCCCAGGGCATCAGTGCCCACGTGGTTCTCACCTCTGCCCTCCTGTCCCCAGGTCATGCTGGCTGCTTCCTACTGGTCCCTGCTGGCCCCAGCTATCGAGCTGGCCGAGGAATCTGGCAGTTTTGGAGCCTTTGCCTTCTTCCCAGTGGCTGTGGGCTTTACCCTGGGAGCAGCTTTTGTGTATTGGGCCGACCTGCTCCTCCCAGNGGGTCCTGCTCTTCCTTCAGCTGGATACAGATGGATTTCCATCCCAGATTTAATGAAACCCTGATTTCCCCAAGCCCTGGCTGGCCCTGGCAGTGCTGGATGCAGCTCTAGGCTGTCTGCACATGGGGTTTTTTTTTTTAATCTTCCTTTTTTTTTTTCCCCTTCACGCTTCTGCTTTTGTTCTTTTCACTGGCAACACTCTGCAAACAGCTCAGGTGTGACCTTGTGTCTCAGCCCAGGGGCTTAATTTGCAGAGCTGCCAATGCTGGAGGCATTTCACAATTGAATGAAGCAGCCTCGTGTTGAAGAGTATTATTAAAAAAAATAAATAAATGGGAAGCTGTTGGAGTTTTACAGCTGAAAACACAAGAATGGTGCAGTCAGTGAAGAGATTTCTGAAAATTTCCAAAGTGCTTTTTAAATTTTATACTTATTTTAGTGGAAGGAGGGGGTAAGTCTGTGGTTATTGAGGAAGGAGTGTGAGGTTTTCTGTTGGAAGAGCAGGTCCAGGGGAGCCTGGAGCATCAGCCTTCCCCCCTGCCTTGCTTCTGGAGCTTCTCCTAACAGGAGAGCAGGAACAGTCAGATGCATCCTCAGCTATGAGGAAAATTGCTGGGTATTATGGTGTGTCACTCCCAGTGCAAATGGATGCATTAAAGATCCAATGAATGCAACACCAGTGGTGTTGGATGGCTGAGAGCCTGCTCCCCTCCATGCTCTGCTCCTGCCCAAGTCCTGCCTCCTCTGGGGCTCCCAACTCTGTTTTAGGATTCAGTGGGTGGCCAGGAGCTGCTGTTGGAGCCTTTGGCTGTGCCACCAAGCCCTGCCTTTTCCTCTGCCCTCTGTAGCCCAGCACTGGCCCTGGTGGTGCAGGAGGGGCTCTGGGGGGTGTTGGATCAGCTGCCTTGGGCTGGGGTTTCCCAGCAGGGTGGGGAAACAGTTGCACCACAAACCCTCTTCTTCCTGCTGGCTGATGTGTTGAAACAGGACGGGGAGGGGAGTGTTGGGAGTGAAATCCTTGTGTTGCAAAGGGTGGGATGGGAGGGTGACCAGGACAGGCAGCGAGGGGGTGGCCTTGTAGGAAGCAGTGCAATATATACGTGTGTAAAAAATATACTTTTAAATCCAATGTAAATGTTGATGGGAGCAGATCATTGGCTTTGACACAGCTGTTTGCTCCGTGTGGGAGAGCAAGTGCCACCACATGCTTGTCCCATGGGAATTCTGGTGGCTGCTACATGGGCCAGTGTGGAGCAGGGGGAGGGTTTACACCCCATGGCTAATGTGGAGCTGGAGGAGGGTTTATATCCTGGGGCTGGTGTTGCTGCCAGTGTCTTTTCCACCCTGGAAAAGGGAGTGTTCCTGCACTGGGGTCTCTCCTGGTGGATAATGAGTAGGACTCACCTTACTGGAGTCTGTGTAAATGCAAAATGCTGCTTGTCCTTCCTTGGCTAACTCTGGCAGGGGCAGGAGAGCTGGCAGAGGGTGGGAGCTCTGTGCTCCCTGCCCAGAGGCAGCAGGGATGGCTCCTGGGGCTGGGCAGGGACTCGTGGGCTGGCATGGGACTTTGGGGATGCTTTAGGAAGAGGACAGAGTACCCAGAGTGGTGAAGCTGGGGGATGATGTGGAAGGAACACGGGTAGAGGTTAAAGCTGAACGTGTTGAAATGCAAAACAAGTGCCTGGTCAGTCCTGAGCCACCCCTGGGCTGTGCTGGGGGGGGGGAAAAATCTGGCTCAGGGTCCATCACCCTTCACTTGGAGCCCAGACATTGCCCTTAGGAGCCAGACAAGGGTTAAGCCATTGCACTTCCAACAAGTCTTTCTAAATCAGTTAAAATCTCAGGGTTGTTTTTCTCCCCAGTGTGGGTGGGGAGGGGATGCTGGCGGGACTGGGGCACTCTGTCCCTGCGAGGGCAGGATGAGGGATCTGTTTTTAGCTGCTGCTCTTTGCACAGAGAGCTCTCTCTCCCTGCCTGGCACTGCTCCAGGGCTGGTTTGCTGGATAACAACAGGTAGTAAAAGCTTTTAATGACTCCTTATCAGGGCAGGGAGAAAGGCTTTGCTCCTGCCTCGGGAACTGGGGTATCCTGGTGTTTGCTCAGTGGCAGTGGGAGGGTTAAACCTCCAAGACAAACTGCTTAATGATGCCGAACAGCTGGAGTCATTAAATTCCTTACAAAAGGCAGATCTAATCTGTTACATCTTTATCTTTGCCGTTTTCCCTGTGTGAAGCCTTTAAGGTGTTTGTTCCTCTCTTGGCTGAGCTGGAGGAGGAGGAGGAGATGCTGGGCTGGGCTCTCAGCTGGGCTGCTGGAGGATGGCAAACCACAGCAGGGCATTTGGGAATCCTTGGAGAGCTGGGACCATGACAGGAACAGACCCCAGCAGTTATTCTGCCAGCTGTCTCCTCACCTGGAGCCTTTAGTTTGACCTTGCAGCTACTTTTTAAATAAAAACTTGGCTTTCAACTGGTGTTTGAGGAGTTTTCTGGATGGAGAGGGGGCAGGTGAGGGTGTGATGTGAGACACTATTGCCTTTGCTAAAAGATGTTGGGGCTCAGGGTCTTTGATGCCGAGACCCAAAGCTTTGGAGGGAAAGTTTACTTAAAAATTCTGCTCAGTGCAGCAGGTCCCTGGTGGCTGAGGAGCTATTTTGGGTCGACTGCAATGCATAAGAATGCTGGAATTAAGTATTATTATTCTCATCCTTCAAATCTGTCTTGCAGCTCTGCTGACTTGGCTGGGTTTTGTTCAGAGTGGGGTGTGTTATTGGGTTTTCGTGATGTGTTCCTTGCTCTGCTCTCCCCCCTTGCTGCAGGAATCCCACAAGAGTCCAAAGGGTGAATCCAGCCCTGACTCTCTTTCTCAGACTGTCCCTGGCTGCTTTTATTCCTGAATTTTCATGTGCATGTGAAAATTGGAAGCTTTGCCTCAAAAACTGGCACAGGCAGTGGTGGAGTTCCCATTCCTGGAGGGATCCAACAGAGATATGGATGTGGCACTTGGGGACATGGGCTTGTGGTGGCCTTGGCAGTGCTGGGTTAAGAGCTGGACTCGATGATTCTGCAGGGCTTTTCCAACCCAAACGATTCTGTGGCTCCATGTGAGTTGGCTTTGTCTTGGAGCTGCTGGATCCCTGTCCTGGTGATGGGGAGTGCCATGAGTGTTCCCAAGCCCATAGGGGGGGTGGGTTTTGGCTCTGGGTGCACTGGAGCACCTGTGGCTTCCAGGAGCTCCTTTCCTGCCTTTTTTCCAGGTCAAAGCCCTTAACTGCTCCTCCAAGCAAATGGGAATTCACAGGTGCCATACTGGTGGGATTGGGAAGGTGGCATGGGCAGGGAGAGGGAGAAATCCAGCTGCTCATGGTGTGGGGAGCTTTGATAAACCCCTGGTGTGATAAACCTGCCTCTGCTGGAGCTGCCTTGTTCTTTCCACTTCTCCGAATGAGTGACGTGGCTCCACGATCATTACACTAAACAGGATAATGAGGCTTAATCAGCTTCATCTCCTCTACCTCTAGGCTTCATTTTTGCTCAGAAACATCTGTCTGCACTTGGAAAGCAGCTCTGTCACTCCCAGCCTGGTGGGGCTGTGGCTGCAGCTCCTGCAGGACCCGACTGGGGGTGTTTGGGGTCCGTGCCAACCTCGGGGTGTCCCTTGGGAGCTGCTCAAGGGGGAGGGAGAGGAGGGCAGATGTTGCAGGAGAGCCAGGAGTTAATGTGTAATCCGGGGAGAGGGCTGATGGGCCATTACTCAGCTATAACCAGGAGCCTGCCAATACTTGTGGTGTAAAAGATGATGGGGGTGGGAGGATGGGGGAGCCAGGGCTGCAATTCCGACCTGGAAATACCATCTCAATTGGATTTTTTTTTTTCTTTTCTTCTCAACTTGATACAGGGTTTGGTGGGGGTTTTTTTTTGATCCTGAGTACAGAGTAAATCAATAAAGCCACATGTGATGGGAAGCCCCTTCCTTGGATTTAAGCAAATAGTAACTGAAAGTGCCTTTTAAAAGCTTTTCACCTGAGTGAGTGTTTGCCCTGTAGGTGCCAGTGCTGACCCCTCATGCTACAGAACCAGCACAGCCAAAAATCTCTGTCTGGGCTCTGGGCTTTGTGTTTCAGGCCTGGTTTTGAAATATTTGAGGCTCTGGATTTGCAGCTGCTCAAAGGTTTTCCTGAGCAGGGTGAGGATCTTTGCGTGGGATGGATGAGAGCAGAGTGGGTGTGAGGATGCTCATGGTAGGAGGCTCAAAACCATAATTGCCTTGTGCTCCTGCTCTTTTCTGGTTGTGCAAATCAAGGCTTGACAGATTTTGGGGAATACAGACCAGGACTGGGCATTTTGCACAGTGACTTTTAAGCTATTTTTGGTGAAAACTCTTGGGAAGGGTTTGGAACCTGATAAATCTGAGGACACCCTCCCATCTATAATGGTGGTGTCTGGCTCAGAATGTGCTTGAGGATGGATATTTTGCTTTCTAAATCCTTGCATGTCACTTGTTGGAGGGAAAGCTGGGAATAGTGAGTGGATGAAGCTGCAGGAGGAGGGGGAAGGACCATCCATCCCACCTGCAGGTGGAGTTGCATGTTCTTTCAGGGCTAAACCACAGCTGGATAAAGCCATGGGGAGCATCTTTTTTGTGGGAAGGGGGCCCTAGGGAGTGATTCCTGGTACATACATAACATTTCAGGAAGAATTTCTTCAGGGATAGGGTTGCCAGGCACTGGAATGGGTGGCTCCCCATCCCTGGAGGTGTCCAAGGAAGGACTGGCTGGGGGACAGTCACAAGTGGGACTTGATGGGCTTGGAAGGCTTTTCCAACCTAAAGGATCCTGGGATTCTGAGGTTCTGTAGCAGATGCCTTGGATGCAGTTGGGGGGATGCCTGTGATCCTCCCAAATGTGCTTCCCCCTGGCAAAGATGGGAAGCTTTTCCCCCCCCTCTCCCTCCTGTTTTGCACAGGGCTGGGTGTGATGGGTTAATCCTCTCACAAGGCACCAACAACGTGCCGAGTCCTGTCGCTGGTGTTAATTTATAATCAGAATAAAGATTCCTCTTATGCAATTTGCTAATTCCTCTGAGATGTGCCCATCACAAATTCCCATTTTAATGGGCTTTTTCCTGCTCATCTGTGACTCCCAGCAAGTTAATTAGCTGCACATCCTCATTGCCAGAGGAGGTGGAGGATTTCCAGCCACGGGAGGTGCCTGGGCTGGGGGGGGGGATGTGTATTTTCTGGTTCCAGTGTTGGAGAGTGGGGCTGAAATGCTGCTGCACTTGAGCCTTTGCCTTTGGGGGGGGAGGTGAGGATGGAGCAGAGGGTCCTGCGTGAGCTGCTCCTGCATTCCTGCTCTGCTCTGATTTCCTTTGCTTAGGGCAAAATAAACAGCAGCCCTTGTGTTTGGTTTGGTTTGTGGCATCCTGGCCCTTTTCCACTGGCTCTGGGAGGGAGGAAGGATCCAGCTCTGATGGCTGTTTTTTGGGAATGGAGCAAAGCCTTCCACTGGGAAACATCCTTCCCTTCCAGCTCCCAACAAACAGGATTACCTGGACATGGGTTTTATTAACTTATCAATGAAACCCAACCCAACTGTACCCTGAGAGCAGCTGTGGAAGGTTATGGATCCATGTGGGATTGTCCCAGGCAGGACTTCAGACTTGAAAATCCCTGATGCTGACCACAGAGCCCACCCATGGGATGCCCTGAAATATTTAGAAACCCCAAAGGTGCCTTTTCCATCTGTTTATCCAGAGGATTTGTGGAAAGCCTGGCTGCTTCCCACCCCTGCCCTGTTCTGTGTGGTGGGGGTTTAGTGCTTGAAATCCAGTTGTTGCTGGATAGGTTGAAATTATTGACCAAAAAACTCCATCAGGATTGTAATTATACTAATTTTTAGCAAAGCATTTAATTTTATTAATGGAGGTAAAGGGTTATTTACTTCCAGAGTGCAATTTGTCAGCTGCTCTTAATTATAATTCTCCCTCATTATGCATTAAGTGTTTCATAAAAACATGATTTGTGAAGCCCCAAAGCTCGAGCTGCAGAGCAGAGCTGCCTTGAATCCAGGTCAGGGTTAAATTCCCTCCCACCCTCATTAGGTTTATGGATCACTAAGTTCTGACAGCAGATGAGATCTGGAGTGTTTGGATGGTTTGAGGTGGAAAAAAATCCTGCTGGAAAAAAAGCAGGGAGTGAGAAAACCTGGCTTAATTCTTCATTCAGTGAGCTCCTGCTCTGGATAAACCTTTCTCCATCATTCCTGTTCCATTAGGTACCTGTGATAAGCCCCCTTCCCCCTGCAGCAGGTACTGCTGATAAGGCTGGTAATGGACCACGAGGGGACTTTCTCTCCTCCTGGCTCAGCCTTTGGTGAGGGGAATTTCAATTACTTTTGGGCCTGGCTCAGAATTATCAAAGAGAAGTTTGCCAAAAGGGAGAGCAGGCTGGAACACCACATCTGCCCCAGACCTGCCAGAAGAGCCTGTCTGGGGCTGTGGGGAGGGATGTGTTGCTGGTGGGAGATTCCAGAGAAGGGAATGGGGCTGGGGGAGGGTCTGGAGCACCAGGAATGGCACAGGGAGCTGGGGGGGCTCAGAGGGGACCTTCTCCCTCTCTCCATCTCCCTGACAGGAGGGGGGGGTCAGGCTCTGCTCACAGGGAATAAGGGACAGGAGGGGAGGGAACAGCCTCAGGCTGGGTCAGGGCAGGGGCAGGGGGGACAGGAGGAGGAGTTTCTTCACTGAAAGTGTTGCTGGGCATTGGCAGGGGCTGCCCAGGGAGATGGGCATGGATAGAGTCCCCATCCCTGGAGGTGTCCAAGGAAGGAGGGGCTGTGGCACTCAGTGCTCTGGGCTGGGGGACAAGGTGGGGATGGAGCAAAGGTTGTTCTCAATGGTCTTGGAGGTCTTTTCCATCCTCAATGAGTCTGAGTCTCTGCTGGATCCTGGACAGTGTCTGACCTCTTTGCTGATTGAACTTGTGCACCTTTTGGGAAGCTTTGGACATGAATGAGCAGAGAGCAGCAGCAAGCTCCTGGGAGAGGGCAGGGTGTGGGATCTGGGCCCCTGAACATGGACTGGGGGGGATGTGGGTGCTTGGAGTGCATCCAGGTGGGCTCAGGGCAAGTTGGGAGTCCCCTGCCTTCCTGTGGTGCTGCTTCCATGGCACAGAGCTGACTGCCCCGGGGTGGGATCACCTCTGAGACTCACTCCTGCCACATCCACGCTCTGCTCTGAACTCCCCTGTTTACCTGGGGGAACAGGAGGTTCCTCAGCTGTTCTTTGATCTCCAAATCTGCCTTTGAATTTATTCATAGCATAACCCCAAATTAATGCCTCCACAGTGAAAAGGAAACCTGCCATTAAAATGACAGAGCAGCAGTGAGAGAGGTTCTGCAGTGGGCTGGGGGGATGGCAGGGGGAGGCAGGCTGCTTCCATGGGGATCTTGGAAAATCCATCCCCACGGGTCTGGAGCTGCAGCACAGCACCAGCTCCCTCCCAGGGCCAACTCTGACTCACCCCCAACTGCCTTGGCACTGCTGCCTGCTGCCAAGGGGAGCTGTAAAGGGTCTGCTTTGTGCCTCCTGTGTGTGTCCAGGGGGGACAATCCCCTGGGAGGAAATCCCCTTGGATCCTCAGCAGCTCCCAGGCAATGCTTGCTGGTCCCTCGACTTGTGGCTGATGCTGAATGGTGTAAAAAAAAAAACAAAACCCATTTGCTCTTAATCCAGTGGGACATTGTGCCTTTTTTTTGGGATGAGGAGCTGCTGGAGAGGAACAGGAAAATGGTTTGTTTGTTCCTCTCTGCTCAGCCTGGATGAGGCTCCTCCACTGGTGTTGGAGCCTTTGCACCCACTCGATTCCTGGGGGCTGTGGGGTGGCCTGTCTGTGTCCTCTGGGGCTGTGCCACACTCAGGGGGTGAAAATCTCCTTGCTGTGTCTCCCTGGCTGCCCCTCTCATGCTCTGGTTGCCACCGAGGCCGTGGCAGTGGTGTGACTTTACCACCTGGTCTGGTGGAAGGTGTCTCTGCCCATGGCAGGGGGTTGAATCTGGATGATCTTTGAGATCCTTTCCCACCCCAAATTGTTCACTTCTCCTTGGTGGGAGTGCCCTGTCTCTCATGATCCCTTTTTTTCTGCACTGGATTAAGGAATAAATTGCAGCATCTGAGGAGAATGAAGGGTCTCTCCCGTGGATTTATCGTGCTGTGCTCCAGGAAGGTGGTGGAGCCTCCCCAGCTCTGCCAGACCAGCAGAGCAGTCGGTGCCTCTCTCGAGTTTTGGTGCTTTTTTTTTTTTTTTGGAGCTTATGGGTTGTTTTCTGGCCTTTCTCTCCTCTCCACGTCCTGGGCTGTGTCCCACGGGCTGGGATGCTCGGGGAGGGATGCAGGAGAAGGGGCCTCCAGCACGTCCACACGGATAATTGCTGGGCTAGAGGAAGTCGTGCTTTAATGTAATGGAATTAGGCAGCTCTGGCACGGTGTGGCTCTTCATTCGAGGGGTGATGGATCACTGGCTGAGCCCTGCTGCATCCTGCCAGGGGCCCTCCCAGTGCTCCCACATCCCCCCAGCTCATCCTGCCCCGTTAATTCCCTCTGCACCCAGAGCCTGGGTGTTAATTGGAGCTTTGTTTGCTTTTCCTCTCGTTAAAGGACTGTCAAAATCCGGGTTGCCACGCTGCAAACACAAGGTGGGGAGGAGGCAGCGAGAGGGAAAAGAGGTGGGACTGGGCTCCCTTTAATGAGCATGGGGAGAAAAAGCTCCTGCTAATCCCATCTGAGGCTTAAAGGTTTATTGCAAACAATTAAAATCTCATATTGTGGTGCTGACTCGATGCCACAAACCTCTTTGCCATGTCCTGCTGAGAGAGGCAGAGCCGGGCAGGTGGTGGGGATGGGTGGAAAATGTAGGAAGATATCCCTTAGGGTCTGGCTGTGGCTGGAACAGGCAAGTGTCCTCCCAGCAAACAGCTGGAAGTGGATGCACATCCTAACTGGTTTTGGTGGGCAGCACATGCAGGCTCCAAAATTCCACTTGGAGTGATTATTCCAGTGGAAAATGGATTTACTGCTTGTGTTGTGAGGTTTCTTTGAGGTTCCTGGAGGGCAGGAGGTTGGTGACAGGAAATCTTGGCTCCTGCTCTTGCAGTGATGAGGTTTGTTTTGAACAAGTCGTTTGGTTTTCTGCCATCTCTGGTGGCAAAAGCAGGAAAAACATTCCTGGGCTTTTGTTTTTGTCCTGGCAAAGGTTATGAAAACGACCTCCTTTCTGCCTGTGTCAAACATCACGTTTTGGAAGGAGCCTCCAAGGGAAACCCAGGAATTGTCTGTGTGTTCCCTCCTCCCACCTCCCCAAACCTGGTGCCAGCCACATTCCCGCTGGGTTTTGCCTCCCTCCTGCAAAGGCAAAAGCCCCAAATGTGTCAGTGACAAAAATCCATGTGTTTTTTTTTTTAAAGGAATGTTGTTTGACCAAAAAAGATGGACTGGGGTGTGCCCATCTCCCCTGGGAGCCCTTGCAGGGCTGGTGCCAGGGGTGAGTTCCTGTTCCTTGGCAAGATGCTCCTGGGGGTCCAGCTGTGCTGGACTGGCTGGGATGGATATCCCAACATCCTTGGATTGGAAGGGCTCTGGGATTCTTGCCTCTCATTCCTGTTATTTGAAGGATTTTTGGTGAATTTGCCTCCCTCCTGGGGTGCCAGCTTGGGGTTTCTGGATGTGCTGCCAGCTCAGGACAGTGCTGCAGGTACTGGCACTTCCAAGGATCTCTGGCAGCTCCAGTGCCCCTCCCTCCAGGGACCCCTGGATGTTCCCACACTCGTGGTGACACAGAAGGAGGTGATTTATTCCTCCTGCCCTCACAGCCTGTTGGCAGAGGCTGCTGATTAAAGCTGCTGTTGGCAATTTTCAGGAATTATGAGTTATCTGAGTGGCTGATAATTAGCAGTGAATAAAATGTACTTGCAATAATGTGACATTAGTTACAGATAAACTGATACCAGGCTTCCCTAATATTCACTTAAGCTTCCCTGGTTGGAGTTATTAGGGAAGGCTCTGGCTGCTTCCAGCTGCACTGGCAGGATGGGAAAGGGTTCAGCCTGGTGGGATCTGCTCACAGGGTGCTGCTGGAGTGGATCTGCCATGGAATTTTTGTCTGTGAGTGGATCTTTCCTTCCTGATTCCCAGCCATAGTGGTGGTCTGAGACATACTGGGTGTCCCAAGCTTTATTCCCATGGGGAATTTATTTTTCCCCTTTCCCCCCCCCCCTTTTTTTTTTTCCCTTTTTCCCCTTTATTCCCATGGAATTCCCTATGGGGGAATCTGTCTGATCCAAGGGGTTTGGGTGCTGCTGCTGGGACCCACTTAAAGCTGGGAAGTTGGACTGGGCTGTGCTGGGATTCAGGGCTGCCAGGCACTGTGGGAGCAGGATTAATGGGTATTAGAGCATGCCCAGAGCTGCATGTTGGGTGCAATTAATCATAAAAGTGATTGCACCCACTTCAGCCATGAAAGGGCCTTTTTATTGCAGGGAGTGTTTGAGGGTGCACTTGAGTTGTTGATTTTAGTAATTGGAGTGAGGGGTTGCTGGTGATCCATGGAGAGCAGCTGCAATCCAAGTCCTGACTCCTTCCCTTAATCCATCCCTTTGTGCCAGGTCAGCATTGACCAAAGCTGGGCTTTTCTCCCCAGAAGAGGTGGAAGACACTTTATTTTTGTGGATGCTGTGCTGGGGGAACGTGGGGTTGGCTGATGGATATTCAGCTGGAGGCTTGGTGGCTTTTTCTTTAATTATTAAACAAATGTTGTTTGGAATGAGGAGGCTTTGGAAGATCTATCTGCCTTCTGCTCCCTGGGCAGGGAACATCCCATGGCACACCAGCATCCCTGGGCCCTCTGTGTCCCTGCCTGGACTTTGGGACTGGCCAAAGTCTGAAGGGCTGAAGCCAAAGGGTGCTGAGGGAGGGTGGGGGATGCTCTCCATCACTTCACATTCATCAGCTCTGTGGCTGATGGAGGCATTCACATCTTTTGGGAGCATCAAGCCCTTGGGAAGTTGTTTCAAATACCAGAATCCCAGCCTGTTGGTTTATATGTTAATGGGTGCTCTCTGTGACTAAGTGAGCTCTCTTCCTACCCCCTCCTAGTCCATGTTTTTAACATAAATCTGTTTATCCACCTTGGAAAAGCTGAGGACTCACTGCTCTGTGCCTCTGTCTCCATCCCCAGGGGTGTTGGGTCTGTGCAGGAACAGCAAAGCCAAGGGAGTGGCAGCACTGACCCCCCCTCCCCTTTCTCTGGTCCCTGCTCTGTTATCACTGTCTGTCTCTTATTAAGTGTGAAATAGGAGCCTCTGGGCACCATCAAACCGTGGGTTCTTATTGTCTCTTGTCATCTCTGTGTCTGCTCCCAGAAAAGTTAGGGATAGTTTTTATTTTTTTTAGGCAAGTAGTAAAATTTGTTCCATTTCTCTTTCCTGTTGTGGTGCTTTGTGCCATCAGCTGATGCATCCCCTGGTTTCCTGTGGCTTTCTGGAGCCTGTTCAGGGCATTTGCTGGGTTGAGGCACTGCATGGGAAGAGCAGCACCTCCAGATTTGGATCTGCTCAAACCATCACCTTTTGTTCTCACTATCTGATCTACCCAAACCAGCCCATCAGCTTTTATCATCACTATTCTTTCTTTATTCTCCCTCCTTGCTCAGGTGGAGAAGAACAGATTATTTCTCAAAGGTGTCACTCACCCTTCGATTCTTTTGAAAATTGGCTTTGGATCAATTAAAAACTTGTTGCTGGGCAGCAGGATGTGATCCCAAATCCTTGCTTCCTCTAAAAGGATACTTGCTTTTTTAATCTAAAAGGATACTTATTTTTTATCCAAGAGAACACTTTTTTTTTGCCCTTTCTTTCTATATAAAGGACACATTTTTTCTCTTGTTTGCTTTTCCACATGGAGCCAGGACAATCCAGCAACTTCTTTTGTTTCTCCACGAGCAGATGAGTGCAGGGGGGACTCCCACATCCCAGAATAGTTTTCCTCCAAGTTCTCCCTGTCCAAATCTCTCATTGCCTCTCGCTTTTTGAAACAATCAACCCCTGTGGTTATTCCACTTAATGCTAATTACTGCCACCAACTAATTAATGTGAGTTGACTCCCCCCCCTTCTCTTTCTAATGTTTTTTTAACCCACTGACACGTTCCAATTAAGGGCCTCACGCAGGGACTGGGCTGGAATGACTCAGAGCAATCACAGTTGGAATCAGTCGTGTGCTTTCCTGAAGGTCACCAATATTTTCACAAATTGCTGGTGCCGTGTATTTGTGCCTGGCAGCAGGGAGGTGACCCGACCCTACAGAAACCATCTGAAATATCTCTGGGTTGGGCTCCATTTCAGTGCAGGTGGGTCTGTGGGTATCATTTGGAGAAGCATGTGATGTGCTGGGGAGGGTGGCAGCTCAGCAGGGCTGCAGAGCCTGGGTGGTGCTGGCCCTGCAAGGACCTGGTTGGGTTGGTGTGGATGGTGACAGAGGGCAGATGTTGGATGTCACCTGCCTGCTCCTGCTTGTGATTTCCTTCCCCCTGGCTGGGGGTTGTGTCCTGTCCATGCCCTGGGCTCTCTGGCCATGCCCTGGGCTCTCTGGCCATGCCCTGGGCTCTCTGGCCATGCCCTGGGCTCTCTGCCCTGCCTGTGCTCACAGGGTCTGCTTGGGAAGCAGCTGAGGTTGGGCTGGAGGAGAGCCACGGGTCCCATGGTGGTAGAGCTCACAGAGCTGCTGCCACAGGGGTTGTAGCTTGTTTAGTAGGAGCTGGGTGGAAGGAGAGCTGTCTGCTCCAGGAATCCTGGCATTCCCCATGTCTGAGGTGTGATGAGGCCCTGGCACAGGGTGCCCAGAGAAGCTGTGGCTGCCCCATCCCTGGAAGTGTCCAAGGGCAGGTTGGAGCAGCCTGGGACAGTGGGAGCTGTCCCTGCCCAGGGCAGGGGGGCAGAATGAGATGGGCTTTAAGGTCTTTTCCAACCCAAACCGTTCCATGGTTCTGTGGCTCTCCTTATACAAGCAGACCACGCTGCAGAAGTGCCAGCAGCAGGACAAGCCCCTGCCCTTCCCTCCTCTTCTCTTCCAAGTCAGGTTGTGATGCTGCAGTTGCCCCCTTCCCTCCCTGTGTCACATTCTCCAGGTTTTGCTGGAAAACTCTTCCATCTCCACCTGCTGTCCCAGCCACTGTGGTTACAGGCACAGAGCTGCAGGAGTCTCCTGAGGGCAGATGTGTTGGGAGGGGGGGGGTCTCCCATCTCCCAGGGGGATTTAAACACGAGCTCCTCATCCTGTAATTGCTGGGTTAATGGAGGTGAGAGCTCCTTCTCTGAACTGCAGAGCAGACAGCAAATATGTGATTAGTATTAATAGCCCTGGTCAGACTGTATTATGCAAATGAGGGCAGAATAGACAATTTAGGTATTCATCTTTAACCTTTATTTTTGTTTCATGTGACCTTACCCAGCTCTGGCTGTTCAGTGTGTCTTGGTTTCTAAACTCAGGTGCCTGGGTGGTGATTCCAGGTGTACAGCCTGGACATCCTTCCTTGTGGCTGCTGCTGGGGCTGGTTCCCAGCCCTGCCAGAAGAAGGTGACCCCAGGTCTCACAACCACTGCCATGGGACACATTCCCTCCTCTGAGTTCTGCTGTTGTGTCTCTAACCTTGTGTTTCCTCCCAGTTTTGTAGCTCCAAGTGGGTGTGAGGAACCTGGGAATGTCCAGAGACACCAACCTGGATTTCACTTTATCAGGAACAAGAGGGAAAGGCCAGGGCTGGATGGGATATTGGGAGGAAATCCTTCCCTGTAAGGGTGGGCAGGCCCTGGCACAGGGTGCCCAGAGAAGCTGTGGCTGCCCCATCCCTGGGAGTGTCCAAGGGCAGGCTGGAGCTTTGGGATAGTGGGAGGTGTCCCTGCCCTTGGCAGGGATGGGACTGGATGGGCTTTAAGGTCCTTCCAATCCGAACCATTCCAGGATTCTATGACCTTCCTGCACTTCTTGCTGTCAATGCCTGTGAGTTTGGACTTTCCCCTCTGTAGTCCTTTCCCTCTTGGGCCACAGCTCCTCCTAACCCTGTTCTGGAAGTTTCTGCTGGAAAGGCACATTTAAATCAGAACAACCAGGCAGTCTGGAGAGAGAGGGGGGAGCCCAAAAGACACATCTCACAGCAGGGAGGAGCTGCAGTGACACGTCCTGACCGACCTCCCAACCACACACATGGGGGGCCAGGGGCTGGGGCTGGGACAAGGCTGGTGGGCAGCTGTGGGAAGAACCTGGAGTGTGGTGGGAAGAAACTGGTGTGTGGTGGGGAAAAACCTGGTGTGTGGTGGGGAAGAACCTGGAGTCTGGTGGGGAAAAACCTGGAGTGTGGTGGGGAAGAACCTGGAGTCTGGTGGGGAAGAACCTGGAGTCTGGTGGGAAGAACCTGGTGTGTGGTGGGAAAAACCTGGAGTCTGGTGGGGAAAATCCTAGTTTCTCCTGGGAAGAACCTGGAGTGTGGTGGGAAAGAACCTGGAGTTGGTGGGAAGAACCTGGAGTTGGTGGGGAAGAACCTGGAGTGTGGTGGGGAAGAACCTGGAGTCTGGTGGGGAAGAACCTGGAGTCTGGTGGGAAGAACCTGGTGTGTGGTGGGAAAAACCTGGAGTCTGGTGGGGAAAATCCTAGTTTCTCCTGGGAAGAACCTGGAGTGTGGTGGGGAAGAACCTGGAGTCTGATGGGGAAAACCTGGAGTCTGGTGGGAAAAACTTCGTGTCTGGTGGGGCAAAACCTGGAGTCTCCTGGGAAGAACCTGGAGTCTCCTGGGAAGAACCTGGTGTCTGTTGCCTTGCAGGGTCGCAGTGGCCCTTCCCACGCTGCGCTGGCCTTGAGCTCCGAGCAACGAGCCGTGAAAGAGAAGCTGGAGCAGGGACCTGCCCACGGCCTGGACTGCACCAGCGAGCTGTCCATCCGGATAGGTAGAGCTGGGCTCCATCCAGGCAAGCATCCTGTCATATACCAACTGCAGAGGGCACGGGCAAAACCCCCCTGTTAAACTGGCACCGGGGCTGGCACGTATGTCACTGAAATTAGATTGGTTTTTGACACGTGCATGCAAAGGGCACCTTCTTTTTCTCTCCCTCTCTCTCTGTCTCTGTCTCTCTGCTGCTTCTCATTCCAAGAATCGTTTCTGCACTTTTCTACTTCAGTTCTCAAAACCACTTGCACGTCTGTCTGTGCCTATGAATTATTGATAATTGGGTATCTCGTTCACTGGGGAAATGAAATCATCAGCTTCACTCCAGATCAGTTCATCTTCAGCGTGGGCACAGTGAGCTCTGACCTGCCCTGGCCAAGCTCTGAAGGTGCCCCGTGGCACTGCCCCTCGTGGCCTCCTTAATTATGGATGAGGACTGGCATTCACACTCCCTGCCTGTGCTGGAGGTTAATAGAATTGTAGCTGCCAAAGTGTGGAATAAAATGCCTTGCTGGCAGCAATTTCCTCTTTGAATGGGTTTTAAAGAAGGAATTTAGGTGGCTGTGGTTGGACCTCTCTGGGCTTCCCCAGCTCCAGGGTGTGTTTGTGGGGTGGGTGCTGGGGGTTCATCCTCTGAGACAACAAAATTGTGTCTTCCTCTACTCAACAGCAGCTTTCCAATAGGCAAAGAAAATGTAATTTACTGAATTAATCTCATTGCTCCTCTGCTTTTTCTTGTTTGGAGAGCAACTGAAATAGAGGTTTAAAATATCATCGGTGCAACTGGGATTGAGATGAAGGAATGTTCCTTCTTTCTGCAAGGAATAGCACTACCCTCTTAAATCAGGCTCTTTTATTTAACCACATTGCTTAATTGCATATTTCCTGAAGTGTTGCAAATCCACAGGATTTGAAATAGCAGCCTGGATTTTTCCAAAGCCTTGCAAGGATGTTCTGTGCTGAGCTTTGGGTCCTCCAGGTCGTTTGGTGTGAGCTGCTCCAGCCCTGTGGCTGTAAGGCTGCTGCAGGGGTTTGGATATTTTTGTAACGTGGAAACTTCACATCCCAGGTGCAGTTTAATTTTGTTCTTCAAGTTAAAAAAAAGAGAAAAAAAAAAAAAAAGAGGCAGCCCTGCAGTTTTCAGAAACTCGAGCTGCTGAGGTTTTTATGTTTTCATCTTCTTTTAGTTGCAGACAATAACACTGCAAATGGTTTTGGGAATAGAAAATTTCCATTAGACTTTGTTGTTTTTTTCCTGTCTCTGGGGAAATGGTATTAAGAACCTACAATACATTAATTCTTTTATTGTCTCTTGCTTTTTTTTCCTGTCTTTCTGCTGAGATGAACTCAGTATTTTCACAAGATACCTCAAGCCCTCCGAGGAAGCCACTCTTCCCCGGAGCTGGGTAGTGCTTGGCTGGGCTCTGGGGAATGCTCTGGGAACATAATGGGTGTTTTCAAAGCCTAATGGGTACTAAGTGGAATATTTCAGACTTAATCACTGTTGAATCATTGACCCTTCCTTCATATTTACATGTTTTTCAATTGCTAAAGCTGTGAAAACAAAGGAAAATCCCAAAGCAGCCGCTGCCTTGTTCAGCCCTTGTCTTTACTGCCTGGGGATGGGGGTGAGGAGAAGGAAGCTGGGATGGGGGGTGGCTGGAGAACGTGGAAATCTGCAGCTCTCCAGGGCCCTGTGTGTCTGAGGTCTCATTGTTAGAGATGGAAATGCATATTTAACGAGGCTGTGGGAGCTTGGGAGCAGAAGGGACCGTGTGGTCACGCTCTCTGCTGAGATCCTTGGAGCTGTGAACAAGCAAGATGTCTTTCAGACCTAGAGAAAAGGAGGAGGAGGAGGAGAGGTCATGGTTAGATCTGCCCTTCACCTGCTCTGGGGAGAGAAAAAAAGTCTTTTTCTGCTTTTTCCCCTCAATCAGCAGCATTTTTTGGGCGACCTGGGCTGGTGGAAGGTGTCCCTGCCCATGGCAAGATGAGCTTTAAGGTCCCTTCCAACCCAAGCCAGGCTATGACTCCACCAAGTTTCCCATGACTTGCAAGTTGTGTTTTGGGAGAGGAAGCACAGGACCCACCTGGACAGGCTTGGAGCCCCTTCTCTCCCTCCAGGGCTGGGGCTCTGCTCCCTTGTGCTCCAGCCCCTCTCCAGCCTGTGATGAATTGAAATGAGACTTTCCTGGGGGTTACTAATAGCTGGCTGCATTGTGGATGTGTGGAGTAAGGTGTGTGTATCCTCGGGAAGTGGAGTAGGGGTGGATTTGCTGTGAATTGCACTGAAAATTCTGTGTCTAGACTTGGTATCTGATGAGTGGGATAATCACTAGGCTTTAATTACTACAAAGGAGAGGGAATCCAGCCTTGTCTTTAATATATCTGGGTAGGCAAGGGATGTATTCTGTGTTTCTCTGCTTTAGAACAGATGGGGAGGATGCTGAGGCTGTTGGATTGTTGCTGTGGGTGCTGCTGGAACTCTCTCCAGTGCCACTGAGAGACCTGTTGGGGCTGTGCCCTCCCTGCCCAGGGCACCAAGGGCTGCCCTGCTCCCTAACCCCCCCCCCCAGCTCAGCCTGCTGGGGCTCCCAGATGTTAAACCCAGAGGAAATGGCTGGGGCAGGGTCCCCCCCGTGGGCTGCAGGCCAGGCCTGACCCAGATGTTCCTGGGGACTTCTCAGAAAGGATTTGCATCCAGCATCGAACCTTGAAACCCGAGCTGTGACTCATGCCCGTGGAAACTGTATATTTAACAGCCAGGCAGGTTGATGCCCAGTGATTCACATCACTCCCAGTCCCATCCCAGGGATGTTCCCCAGCAGCTGCCTCTGCTCTCCCTGGAATGGCCTCACTGCTCTGCTGCAGGAGGCACAGCCTTGGCCAAGGTGCTGGGGCTGAGCAGGGCACAGCAAGATGTGGCTGGAAAGTGCCTGGAATAAACCCCCAACCATCCCCAGCTGGGCTGGCACAGCTCTGGCCCCAGGCAGAGAAGAGGAGTTGTAGTTTCTGAGCTGGTTGATCCCCCAAACTGCCAGTGAAGCACCTGGAGAACCAGCAGCAGCTCTGCTGCTCAGCAGCCAACCCTAATTCTTCCCCATTTTTGGCTTTATTTTGCCCACCTCAAGGGAAGTCTCTGTGCTCCAGGGCTGCCAGAGTGGGCTGCACGGGAGAGGAGGCAGAACCTGCCCCTGGAGCATCTCCTCGATCAAGTGCTCAGGCAATTCAGGGCCTGGAATGCAGCAAAGTGGGATGGAAGGGAGCTGGCCAGATGAGGCAAAACCCCCTGGAAACCAATACAAAAATAGGGCCTGAGCTGAGTTTTGGCATTGGTGCTGATGCTTGAGGCAGTGTGTTGGTTTGCTTTGTCCTTACAGCCACAAAATTCAGGTTTTTTCCCCTGTGACTGCTGGATGGATCATCTGGTTCCTGCAAGTCCAGCCCTGTCCCACCTCTTTGGGCTGGCCCCTGATGGCAGTGGGAAAACCTCTATGGAAACACCCAGCTCCCATCACACGGGCACAAGGCAGGTTGCTGATGTTCCCCCTATAAATTTTCAGCTTGTTCCCTCCTTCCCTGAGCAGAAGCAGTGGCTGTGAGGGAGGGAGGGGATGATGGATCAAACCTCTCCAGCCGTGAAACCCTCCGTGATGGATCGGGGCAGCTCCACCGGAGCCTCCCGTGTGCATCCTCAAGGTTCATTAAGTCATTGCAACTTATGTGACATGAAACTCCTCCTGCAAAACGGGATGTTCCCCACTTTCACATGATTCCAGCTCTGTCTGTAATAATGCTGACACGTTCACGCTGTGCTTGATCCAGAGAACTGCTGCTTTCAGAAGCCACCGTTTCATTTGGAGGCTGCCTAGCCAGCCTGCGTGATGAATGCCTGTGGCAATGTCTGTGTTGATTAAAAAACATCCTAATGCCCCTTTCTGAAGCGTTTCAAATGGTTATTGACCATCCTTGTCGGGCTGGGATCTGTGCTTGGCTTTTACAGTCGTGACTAAACGTGGATTTATACACGCAGAGCTTCCAAAAAATAAATGAAATTGGGGCACATAATCCCTCCTGAAGTGATGAAGGGCCTTCTTCAGCCACAGGTCCGTGCCCACAGCATTCCACTCGCAGCCCTATTCCCTGGATTAGGAATTTTGACTTCACAGGGCTAAAAGCAGTCAGATGTTTGCTCTCCTTTGCTCTTGGGAGGTGTCACTGGGTATAACCATCTCCCTTTCTCCTTGGATGTATTTGCAGAGGACCCAGCTCTGCACTGCCCACCAGATCACAGCCTGCAGTGAATAAACCACCCACAGCAGGTTATTCCAGGGGTAAAGGCATTAGGATTTCCAGCTCCAACAGTCTGATCCCTTAGGAAATGTCAACCAGTTGAGAGCCCTGGCTCTGGGCAACCTGTGCTGTGTCAGCACTGCCCTTCTCCATCCCCAAGGGCTCCAGAGCTGGGATCTGGGTGTTGGGTATCCCATCTGTTTGCTGTTGCTCATTTCCACCTTGTCAGGGGAGCAGAGCCTGTTTTCACACATCCTGGTGCTTAAATTATTGCTAACAGGGAGGGGGAGGAGAAGGAGCAAAATGACTTCCAAATTCCTTGGGTGGGTTTGTTTTTTTTTTCAAGATACTCTTGAGTTAACAGTGGGGTCTTTGAGGAGTTCAGCTGCCCTTTGCAAAGGAGGAGGAATCTGGGGTTGGAAGGTTGTCAGACCCTCTGAGGAGAAGTCTGGAATTGGAAGCTGTCACTGGGGGCACTGGCTCCTCAGAATCAGCCTGGCACAACATTTGGTGCTTTGTCCTTTGCTTCATTCTCTTTGAAGGATGTTGTGATGAGTGTGAGAGCTGCTGGCAAGGGGCAGCAGCTGCTTCACCTGCCTGTGGAGCAGGAGCTGCCTCCACACTCCTGACCCTTGTCCAGGGAGCAGCGTTGGCATCTCCCTCCCCTCCCTGCTGCTCTCTGCAAATGTTGTCTTTCATGGCTTCTTGTTAACACATCCTGCTTTCCTGGGCTTCATCCAGTGTCCTCTGAAATGAAAGGGGGCCAAGAAGGGCTTCTCTCTTTAATTCTGTTGTGAGCTGCAGGAGAGCTGCAGCTTATTCCCAGCATCCCCCCTTCAAGATGAGGAGCTTTCAGTGGGATCTGTGGGTGGCATTTCAGCTTTCCAAGGGGGATGGTGTGGGTGGAAGAGGCCAACACCACATCAGCTTGTTAGGGGTTTGGTGGCATCACTGAGCTGTGCCCTGCAGGTGTTGAACTACCCAAGAACTGGAAGGACTCTTGTTTTTGGGGTGGCTTTTCCTTAAGCCTCTTACCCTGCCTAAGTCAAGGCAGCACAGATTTAAGAGCACAGGGACATGACTTTCCTGCTGTGCTGGTTGCTGTGGGGTCTGACCGTGTCCTTTTGGCTACAAAAATGAGGTTAGGAAGTAAAGAGGGCTGGGTAGGGCCATAAACACACAGGATTCCACATCTGGAGTGTTTGCTGGCAGAAGGACAAGTGCCTTGGTGCCTGTGCAGGAGGGGCAGCTCCTGGGGAGCCCCGTGGGATGGTGTGTGCCAGGGAGGCAGGGATTGTGCTCCCTGTGCTTGCTGCTGCCCTGTGTGCTCTCCCTCAATTCCAGGGTGACTTGTTAATCCAGGAGGTTTATTAAAGCCTGCTGAGTGATGTGCTGGGGAGGCCCCACACTCTGGAATCAGGTCTGGAAGCTGCAGGGAGGGTTTTTTTTTTTTGTGGTGCTTGTGGCCATTCATCAGAGGAAACATTTCCCAGATGGAGCCTCATTAGCTCGAGGAGTGTTAATTTCCTGGCTCCACCTGACAGTGGGTTATGTCTTTTTAATTCTGCAGCTGGATAAACCAAATTCCTCAGAAACTCATCTTCACCCCTGACAGCTCTGGTGGTTTGTGTGGTGCTCTGAGTGACAGTGGTGCCAGGCACAGACAAGTGTGGCACTGTGTGCTGTCATTAGTCCTCTAGAAACCTCTCTGGATTTAAAGTGTTGGATGCTGGGGACGAGGAGCGTTTCCAGAGTGTGTGTGCATCCAGCCTGTGTCTTCCCAGGGTGGTTCAGGAGCAGCTGGAGGCCTAAAATCCTGTTTCAGCCCAATTCCAGGCTGGAGGAGGAGGATTAGCACAAGCAAATCTTGGGAGAAACACGACTCCACTGCAGTTACACTGGGGAAACCCTTACATTTCAAGGTTTATTAAACCAAACTAACAACGGGTATGATCCAGCCTCTGGAGTGGATGTTGTTTGGGCACCATTCAGTGAGCACAGCGATTCATTTGCTTGCTGGGGATGGTTCTCCTGCTGAATGGGGACAGGAGTCATTTGTAGTCACCCTGAGGAAGCTTTGGAGGAGGGCAATGAGAGCCAGGAGCTGCAGCAGTGGCTCTGCATTAGGGCAGAGGAGCGATGGCAGATGTGCCACGGAGTGCAGGGAGGCATCAGCTCTGCTCCAAGGGAAAGGGCTGTTCCCCAGATCCCAACTGCACAAACCTTGGAAGGGTAATGAAGTGCATAAAAAGCCATAGCCCAGCTGTGGCAGTGGCTGCAGGAGCGTGGGGGTGTGGAATGAGGTTGGCAGGGGATGGGAGCAATCCCAGAACAGAGCTGGGGGGCACCAGTGGCTCTGTGTGGAGCAGTTCATGGAGGCAGAAATACCTGTGTGTGTGTGGATACATCCATATGGGACCTGTCTGCCTGACTGTGGGCCTGTTTTCAGGTGACCTGTTTTCTTCCCTGCAGTGTGATATCAAGGGTTCCATTTAGGGAGAAAAGCCTGTGCTGCTTTGGGATTTTGACTCATTGTCCTGTGCCTGGTGGTGCTTGGGGTGCAGGGACCAGCCTGGCTCTGCTTCTGCTTCCACTCAGAGCACACACAAACCTCCTCAGGCAAACCTTGGCTGTTCTTGGGGTGCAGAGAAGGGCTTGAGGGGATGCCATGGACTGTATTTTTGTTTCTGTATTTTTGTTTCTGTCCTTGCAGGGCTGCACAAAGGGTTCCTGAGCTGCTGGGAGGTGGCAGGAGGTTTGGCAGCACCCACTGGCACCCCAGGTCCCTTTGTGGAGCTGAGCCTGTGCCCCAGAAAAATGGATCAATTAAGATTTTAATCCTGTTTGTGATTTGGGGCCAGGAGCTCTCCTGCATGGCTGCTGCCAGAAGGGGCTGTGCTGGTGGGTTTTGCTCACCAGTTCAGCTCCAGTTTAAATCACAGCTGGTTGCCAAGGGACTGGGGGAGCTGCTGGGGCAGAGCTTGTCCTCTGTGGGAGCAGAGGGTTGGGAACTTCTTTTCCTTTCAATGGCAGCAGGTTCATTTTCCCTAATTGCTGGTTCTGATGTGATTTGTGCTGTGATTTCTTTCCCATCTGATTTCAATTTCAACACATTTCCCTTTCAGTTCACGGTGTCCTGAGACACTTGTTCCTGTCCAGGCCTCTATTTATCCTCCTCCACGTGGTATATGGCACAGGATGATGGAATATGCCTTTTCACTAAAAATCAATGTTTTATTTCCTCCACCCTCCCCCCCAGGAAGCTTTCCCAGATACAAGTATTGATTGTTCAGATAAAAGCCCTGTTTATTTTATAATTGCTGTTTAAATCAGTGGGGTTGGTGGGTTTGCACCATAATTGCTCTTTAATTCAGTGGGGCTGGTGGGTTTACACTCTAATCACTCTTTAAACCAGTGCAGAGCTGGTGGGTGCTTTGGGATGGAGCTGCCCCTTGGACAAGGATGTTTAGAGATGTGCCAAGGGGTCAGTATCTGAGCTTGGATAATATTTTGAAGCCTCTGCTGCTGAGCATCCTGTGAGATGCAGGAGGGTGGCTCCTGCCCAGGGCTGTGTGGGATGGTGGTGTTGGGCCATGGAGGGGATCTGGTGCAGGAAGGGACTATTAGGGCCATAAATGTCCCAGGCTGCTTCTCAGCAGCTGATTTCTCCCTGTCTCGAGGCAAGGTGATGCCTGCTGTGGTCAGCAGTGCCTGCACCCACTCTCAGCTCTGTGGGGGTAAGTGGCCTTTTTCTGAACCAATCCAGCCTGAATTTCCCCCCCCACTGCACCCTAGTCCTGGCTCTGGGCCACCACTGGGAGCCCCAGGGGCCCTGGGGTCTGCTCCATCCCCCAGCACTGGGGTGACCATGACTTCAAGCTGCTCCCTGGGGGTCAGTGTTGGTGTCCCCCGGGCCAGGCTGGCTGGGGACAGTGCCCACGAGGTGCCACTTGGTTCTTCCAGGAGGGTTTTTACATATTTGAAGGCAAAAGCCCTGCAAGGAGCAGAGGTAATGAGGGCTCTGCTCCACAGCTCCTGCCTCACTCCTAGCCCTGATAACAGCAAGGCTGTGATTGAAGCTTTGTGGGACTCCTGCAATGGCTCTATTTAATCTGAATTTTTTCAGCATATAAAGTGAGGGAGCTCCTGCTGGTGCCATTCCCAAGGAGGGAACCCTGACTGCAGAGCATCCCCCCCCCCCTCCACTCTCCCTTCCCTGAATAGCTTTGGAGCAGCTGCTCTGCCTTCCCTGCCTCCAATCTGCCTGGTGCTGCATCCCAAAGCCATTCAGTGATGCCCAGGGGACACAGATGGAAATGTGCTTTGTGCTGGGACACAGGGATGGGGGGCTGGGTGGGAGCCCCTTCCTGGGGCTGGGGCACATCCAGGCAGCAGTGGTCCCACTCTGGGAGGCCACTGGGACAGTGTTGGATAAATAACCCCAATTAGGGAGGATCTTTCTGCCTTTTGCTGGCAGACTGAAATGATTTTGGCTTTCCAGCTGAGCCTGTGTAATGATTTAGCTGCTCAGACATCCTGCCCATCATAGGCCATCCCTCTCTAGGGGCTGTGAATGAGGTTTTATTTCATCCCAACACGGGGGCAAACGACATCCAGCCTGGCTGGGTGGGTTTTTGTTGAGCTCCTGCTTGTTTTCCCTTTGGCACAGGAATAGGCTGTTCCTGGATGAAGCAGGATCCAGGGAAGCGTGGCTGTCCTCCCCTTTGGAGGCTGCACAGAGATTTCATGCAGGTTTGGATGCAGAATAGCTGCAGCACATGAGCAGAGACCTCACAATGTGCTTTCCCTCCCTTATTTCCTAGAGGGGTGGGGAAGCAGGAGGGTTGGTGGGACTGGAACAGCCCCAGCACCCGGACTGGGAGCCAAGGCTGGCAGCTGCTTGCAAGGGAGGTGTGGTGGGAACGTGTCCCCTGAGTGTCCCCATCACCAGGACATGGGCTGGGGGCTGATGGCTCTGGCACCTGCAGGGAGGAGGTGGCAGCAGGGTTTGTGCTCAGCTTTGAG
>VXBA01001643.1:1132947-1173376 GCA_013399895.1 Serilophus lunatus | reverse complement strand
CCCCCGCAGGAAAAGGTCTTTTATTTTTACTTTAGAGACCTGGTGGTTTCTCCTCTGTATTGTTGTCAGCTTAAACCAAATCTCTTTATTTTCTGTGTTATCTGCAAGTCCCAAAGCCTGAGCATATTCATGGCCATCTGTGTGGCTCCACTACCAGCAGAGAACTCGCCCTGGGCCCTTGTTTTGCCCTCCTGGGTGATGCTCAACGATAACTCCACCCCCAAGGGCATCTGGAGAGAGGGAGCAAAGCTGAGACTGATTCTCTTCAAAGCCCTGAGATGGATCTGTGACAGCAGATGGTGTGAACTGCCTGAAAGTCGGGATGAAACAGCACTGAATTCCCAATTATGTGTAATTAAAATGGTGCTTATTTATTTATTTTGCTGCCAATGAGTGTCTCTTCCCTTTGTACGAGGGGCTGTGCTGTGGTGCTTTCCCTGCTCCCAGGAGGTGGGAATTTACAGCTTCCACAAGCAATGCTCAGATTTAAAATCAATCAGGAAAATATTTCTTTGACTCTTTCCACCTGGGAATCCCTCTCCAGTTTGTGAATGGGGACAGTCCCTGCTGTCCCATCTCAGGAAGATGCAGTTTGCAGAATAATTTTGTTTGAAATGGTCCATCTGGAGCTTGGAGCAACCTGGGCTGGTGGAGAGTTCCCTGCCCGTGGCAGAGGGTTGGAAGTGGATGAGCTTAAAGGTCTTTTCCAACCCAAACCATTCCATGATTTCATCTTTTTCCAGGTGTAGCTCGGCAGCTTTCCCAGAGAGCAGTGAGGTGACAACACACCTGACTCTGAATGTTCCAGCAGCTTCAGAGGGGGTCACAGCCCTTCAGCTCAGGGTCACAGCCATGCTGGGCCTTGGGGGTATTGGCCAGGAATGTGCATCGCTGCTGGGTGCAAAATCCCTGCAAAATATCCCTCCTTTCATGCACCATGTCAGCTTTCCACTGGTTTGGCTCTGGGATTATCAGAGACCTCCACATCCCTCTGTGCAGGGATCAGAAATGCCTTCAGCTGGAAGCAGGAGTAGCCTGGGATGCTGAGTGCTGAGGGCTTTTCCAGGAAAAGGCAGATAAAGGCTGTTTATAATAATCCTTTATTGCAATACTAGAGGCAAATGTAAAGAAGAGGATTTTTTTTCCCCGTGTGCTTCCCGGCTGGATTCCTGCGCCGCAGTGGAGGAAGGGGAGTTTAGTGCCATTCTGAGTCATCCCTGTCTTCCCACCTCAGGCTGGGAGAGAGTGATTTGCTTTGGATTCAAAGGGGAAAAAAGAACCTGGCTCCTTCTGTCGTAAACTCCAGGGCTGGTTCAGATCCCTCTCGTTGTTTGAAAAGGGTTTTTAATGGTGTTTGCTGCCCTCCCCCAGCTCTGGGGCTGTGCTGAGCTGGGAGCAGTGATGGTGAGGATGGTGCTGGGCATGGCATGGCCAGGGCTGTGTCCACTCTCTGGGGACAGATGTCAAACCCCTGGAAAATTTGCATCCCTCTCTGCAGGACTTGGAGCGAGTGCAGGGGAATCCCAGTGATCCCTGACCCCCGTCCTGGAGATCAGGGCTGGAGCCACACAGCCTGTTTGTGCTCAAACTCTGCCAGAGACAGGAGTTTTCCTTGTGGAGCCATTCATCCCAGATCCATAAATCAGAATTTGTTGAGGGAAAAGAGCCTGAGCCAGAGTCTCATCTCACAGCTGAGGCTGTGGCTGAATCCTCTGTTCCACCACCTCCTGCTGAGGGCTGAGCCCTGGGTTTGCTTTTCTGGTTTTACCCTGAGGACAACCTAAAATAGGAACATGAAAAATTTAACAGCAGGCTGGACAGTGCAGCACAAGGGAGAACAGGACTGGGATCCCACCATGAATGTGGGAAGTGGCTCCTGCTCATCCAGCAGGGCTCAGTTCTGATCCTTCTCTTCCCCTTTGGTGTTTTCCTGCTGCACTGGGTTCCTCTGAAGTGGGAGATGTGGAACCTCCTGCTCTCCTCCCCATGGGTTCTGTTGGCATCCAGTCCTTCTGGGGGTTCAGGGAGGGGATGTGGCTGCCCTGAGGTCCCATGGGAGGGATGACACGGGATCCCACCACCAGCCCCACGCTGGCCATGGCAGTGCCACTCCTCTCCGGGTTGTCCAGGTCTCTTTGCATCCCACACTCCCTTTGAAATCTGGTTTGTTTGCAGAAATGCTGTTGTTTGCTGGAATTTGTTTCTAAGGATCAAGAGTGTGTGTGTGTGATTGTGTCTGTGGTACCACCAGGGGATCCCAGTGCCAAGCCCACCTGTCCCCCTGGCACGGGGGGATGATGGATTGTGCTCCTGGAAGCAGAATCATGGTTTGGTTTTGCCCAGAGAATGGGCAAAAATCCAATGTACTCGTCCCTGTGGAGGGAGCCAGGATTGATTTTGTAACTTGGAGGGCTGAGAACAAAGGAGCACTTTATTTATTTTCCTCAGAAATCGATGACTTGTTTTATTTTTCAGGCTCTGAGAGTGGCCCCTTTTCCCAGGCGTGTGTTTGGGATTCTCAGCCCTGGCAGCCACAGACTGGGAAGTCAGTGCCTGTTCCCTTGTGCTGGGATGTGGCAGGTGGGGAATGAGCATGGGAACTCCAGATGTGTCCTTCCAGATGTGCTTTTATTCCAGAGCACGTGTGAAGCTGGTGAACAGCAAATGCAACCTGTGACCTGAGGAATTCCCTCTAGGAATTGGTTTGCAAGGAGCTGGTGTGCACTGGGGGAGGATTTTAAGCAGCCAGAGGGCAGAGTTAGATGGGATATCGGGAAGAAACCCTTCCCTGGGAGGGTGGGGAGGTCCTGGCACAGGGTGCCCAGAGAAGCTGTGGCTGCCCCATCCCTGGAAGTGTCCAAGGGCAGGTTGGAGCCACTGGGACAGTGGGAGGTGTCCCTGCCCAGGGCAGGGGGTGGAACTGGGTGATTTTTAATGTCCCTTCCCACCCAAACTATTCCAGGATTATGGGCACTGCTCCATCGAGCCACTTCTATCTCTAGTTAAACCTCTGAGCTCTAATGCATTTATTCATTGATTTTTATTTTCCAACTAATTTAATTAATGTGCAAAGAGAATTTTTCTAGTTGAAGGCACTGTGTCCTTTTGGAACAAAAGGAGAAGCAGGCAACTTTGGATAGTGGGAAAAAATATGAGAAATTATGGAGAGAAGAACTGAGCAGCTCATCCTTTTGGTGTCTTGGAAGTGCTGTAGGGAGATGGTGTGGTAAAACCCAAGTGGGAACAACCATTGTCCTGTTCTGCTCTCTGGGATTTCAACATCTGGGATGTGTGGCTGTGTTTGTACTGATACCTGTTCCTGGAGACTGTGCCAGCCTTGATTTCTGCTCCATGGATTTCCATACTTTGAGTCAGCTCTAATTAAAAAGAGATGGGCAGGAGAGAAGGGCACAGGGAAGATGAGCAGGATGTAAAGTGGATTAAATAAGTGGATTAAATTCTGGGGTGTGCAGAGCAGGACGATGCCAGAGCCTCCTTGGGCAGGAGGCACAGCTGGATCGTGTGCAGATGTGCCCAGGGGTGCCAGGACAGTGCCAGGACCCTCAGGGGTGGCAGCACATGGCTCTGCCCAGCCCCTGCCAGGGCTGCTCCCAGGGGGATCGGCAGCAGCTCCCTCCTCCCAGCTCCAAGACCATCATCCAAGCCTGGTCCTTTAATAGCTCCTGCTAAAAGTGCCAGTTTCCTTTGTAAGTGGATAATGAGACTGTGGTTTTCTCCTTCCCTCAGAGTTTGGCTGTGTGTGATCCCGCTCGGATCAGAAGCTGTTCCCTGCCAAGGCGAGCGGAGCTCAGCCCTCTGCAATGAAGTGATTAAATTAACTCAGATGTGTAAAATTTCAGCATAAAATGATTCAGCGAAGCACTTCATCTACTGGGAACTCTTTAAAGAGCTCTTGGAAGTTGGCAGGAATTAGTTTGCTTAAAAGGACCTGGTGCATGTAATGACACCGAGCGTGGTGCCGTCGCTCTCACCCGAGGGATTCATCTTCAAACCCCACAGATGGGGGGGTTTGGGCAGGTCAGGGGGGCTCTGGGCATTAGTGTCCTGCCTTCTGCCATCAGAAAACCTGTGTCACCTGGAGGGTCAACAGCACCTTGTGCTGTGTGTTGGGCTTGGCTGGTGCTGTGCCACCTCTGGCACTTGGGTTTTGGTCCTTTGCTGGGAACAGCCTTGGTGGCAGCATCACCAGGAGCTGCTGTGCCTCGCTAGGGAAATGTCCCAGAGGTTTCTGGGAAGGAAGGGGCAGGGGTGGGTGGTTCCCAGTGCTGGGATCTCCCTCCCACAGTGGGTGCAGGGAGGGACCAGACCCTCCTCTGTCAGACCCTGCTGTGGTCCTCTGCCTCCTCAGGGAAGATGAAGAGTTTGTGTCTGTGAAAGTGAATCCTTGTGGCTCTGGAGGAATAAAATGCTGGTTTAATGCATCCAGTTAAGATTTCCAGAGGGTTGATTTGTCTAGACCAACTTGTGATGTTCCTTCTCTTTATTGTACTTCTCCAGGGCTTTTTCCCTCTGATTCAGGAGCTGCATTAGGGATTGATTTTCCTACACAAAACTGCACCCAAATGCATGGTAACAGCTCTCTGGAATGCCAGGAGCTTTCCTGGGTGCAGGAATTGCATGGCAGCTCCAAAGATCACCTGGCAGGAGACGAAGAGGGGCAGCAAGAAGGATCTGGGCATCCTTTCCTGTGAGACATATGATGGATCCCTGGAACCCCTGGGGAGATGCTCATGCACGAGGCTCAAGGTTGGGGAGGACAAAAGTGGTGCTGCCAAGTCAGGAGAGGCTGGGAAGGGAGACAGGCAGTGCAGCAGCAGGGATGCTCTGGAGCTCTTGCTGGGACATTGCAAGGAGAGGAGGGTCCTGGTGGGGGGCACTGGGAGGATACTGGAGCTTCTGGGTCTCTTACCAGGCTGGGTTGTCCCTGGAGTGATGTTTGTGCTGTGCTGGGGTCTCAGACTCCCCTGTGCTGGGTGGCTGAGGCTCTGTTGGGTGGGCAGGGAGCTGCCAGCACAGGCCAGGCTGGTGCTCCAGTGTCCTCCTGACTCCAAAGCTCAGACAGAGCCCAGCAATAATCGTGGCTCGGGCAGCAAGTGGAAGTCAGTCATGCTGAATTAACCAACCTTTTCTGAAAGCTCCTGTGCATGCTCGGAGAAATGAAGGTGCCTAACAGACAGTGAGTCATGACACTCTATTTATCTTCCTTGCTGAAAGCCTGGGCAGATGCAGGGACCTCTTTTATCTGCCAGAAACGTTGGAAAATGAATTTGTTACGTCCAGGGGGCTGAAGTGGTGCCAGCAGGCACCACAACCTGCAGAGGGGGGGGTCAGGGGGGGGTCCCATCCTCACTCAGACACTGGCACAGGGGTGGGGTGGTGGCACTGGGCTCTGTGGGGGCTCCTGGAGCATGGGAAGCCTGTGCTCCCTGCTCCAGCAGTAAATAAATGCTATTTTTAAAAGTAAATCCTGATTTTGACCATAGTTGGGCAGCTCCACGGAGCTCCTTTTTCAGCATTTTTGTTGCCCCCGTGTAGACTTCCCAAGAGCTGAGCTTTCCCTTCTTTGGGGACTCGTTCCTTAAAAGAGAAGCTTTTCCCTTGGCAGTTTTCTTCCCAGCTCAGAGCATCCCGGGACTCCCACCTGGCTCAGAGCCTGCAGGATACAGCTCCCCCTGTCCCTTTCTGGGAGGGGATGGCAGTTATCTCAGAAGAGGTGCTGTGCTTAATTAGTGGCAGTAATTAAAACCTCTTCTGGAGGTGGGAGATAAGAGCAGCGTTGCAGCAGATGCTCACTATCACCCATCTGCATCCCTTCTGTGCTCCCTGGAATTCCTGCTGCAGCAGGAAGAGGAGGATGAGGAAAAGGAGGATGAGGAAAATAAGGATGTGGAGAGGTTTAGGAGGAGGACAAGCTCCCAGTGAGAAAGGCTTTGGGTTAGGGGTGCACTGTGGGATGGGCACTGGGAGAGCACTGGGACTGATGGCTTCAGGCCCAAGGGCTGCCAGTAATCCTTGGGAAAAGCCCTTTAAAAACAGGGAAAGATGAAGGAAGAGATGGGTGGTGTCCTCAGGAGGCAGTGTGCTGCTGCTGGAGTGGTGTGTGGGTGCTGCTGGCAGCGTGTGTGTGTGTGTGGATTTTGATCCAGTCTCTCTTCTGCAGCTTCCTCATGGTCAAAAAAAACCAGAAGGCAAACAAGAGGCTGGGGAGAAGGGGATGGTGCTCACCAGTCCATGTGTGAGGGTGTGCAGGGGAATGGTGCTGCCAGCCCTCCCCACTGCCTTCCTTAGCCTCTGGATGTGGGAGGGATGCTCCTTCCCTGGGTGGTGCCCCTCTGCTCCTCATCCAGGCTCTCTCCAGACCTATGGAGATGCTTCATCTGCCTGGTACCAACTCCTTTGTGCCACAGCAAGAGGTGGAGTCCAGGTGGATGTTGCAGGGTGGGAGCACTTGTGGGCCCCCTGTGCCACAGGGATGAATCCCCAACACATTTCTTAACATCTGCTCAGAGTTAATGGAGCATTGAGGGTTTGTGGAGGGGAGCAGAGCAGGGAAAGTGGGCTGGGATTGACTGCTGAGCCTATGGGAATCTGAGCGTTTTCCAACTAATTTTGATTTATCTCAGCCATTTGGGGCGAGATTTCACGTGCAATTATTTTCTGTTCCTTGGGAAGGGGTGTCAGCTCCTTGTGTTTGCATTTTCCTTGGGAAATGGTTTCTTCTTCCCACCTCCAGGGTTAGTCCAAGCTGCTCAGCAGTCCTGGTTTTCCTACAACAGCTGCAAACCAGATTTCCAGCTGCAAATGAGCAGGTGTTGGCAGTAAGGAGAGTGGAGGAGCTGAGAGGAATTTGGCAGCAGGTTTGCTGGGGCTGCTGCTCTCCTGCTCCCTCCAGCTGCTTTGCTGTTACCTGTGGCTTGGGCTGCTGCTCCTTCAGTGTCATTATAATTATGTGAGTATTTGATGCTTTTCTGCCTTCCCCATACCCCCAAGTGCATCAACACCCAACGATTTTTACAAATCTCCATCGAGCAGCAGTTAATCATCAGTTTTAATAAGTCTGCTGTGCATCCATGCTTGGCACTGTCTCTCCTTCCCTTCTCCCACACTTCAGAACTGGGAGCTGACAAAGAGAAACACGGGTGGCAGCTCATCCCTTGGAAGTTTAAGCTGGAGGAAGAAAAGAATCCCCGGAGCTCCTGGTGTGGGATTTGCGTTTCTTTGGGAGCCTGGAGATCCCTCCCCCAGGGCTGGGATCCCTTCCCTGTTGTAAGGATTGGATGGGGAAATCGATGGGGGAAAGATGGAGGAGGATTTTGGAGCTGTGAATTATTTTCCTTCCAGCATCTTCAGCCAAGGGAGGCTCCAGATTGTCGTCAGTGTGTTTGCTCCAGCTTGGAGAAGGGAAATTCTGGGATGCTGCCTGGAGAGCCAGCCTGTGCCAGAGGGTGCTGGCTCCCCCCTGCCCCCTGTGCTACCTAGAGGGGGGGTTTTGAGCTGAATCAAGACTAAAATGGGTCTCAGACCATGTTAAGTGGAGCTGCACAGGCTCCAAAACTTTGCTGAGGGGCATTTCAGCAGCAGCAGCCTCTGGAGCACCTTGAACTTCAGAGCTTAGGAGAGAGTGCCAGGATTAAAGCCAGACCTAAGTGGGGAGGAGGAGAAGGCTTTAGAGCAGGTGTGAAAAGCTGGAGGGCTGCACAGACTCTGGTTTGGATTCAGGAGCTGAAGGAGTGCAGGAGGGGGTTTTTGAGCCCAGAGTAAATAGTGTACTCGTGTGTTTGTGCAATAAAGCTCAGCTCACAGCTAATGCAAACAGTTTTCATTAAGGAATAATCAAAAATAAAAAGCCATTTCACATGCTGATAAGAAGCCAGTTGGTTTTTATACTTCACCAGCAGTTTAAGCCGTGCTCAAAGCCATTTATCTTTTTTCCAGCACTGGCTGCAGAGGATATGAAAAATGCAGCAGGCTGCACATATGTAATTAAACTTTTGGCAGAATCCTTGCCCTGCAGCTTTACTAAGAAATTCAATAATGATAAATCGAGGAGGATATATATATAAAGGACTTTTTCTGAACAAGATTTAAAATAATGTATGTGGCACAGATAGTTATTTGCCACCTAATTGTCCTGGCAACGTTCTCACGAACACCCTGTCTGATGGTGTCAGCTATTCTTTACAAACCACCCCTTGTTCTGCTCTTATCACCACTCCAATTTGCTATTGAGGCTTTCCTGATTCCCAGCCAAGTCCATGTTTAGCTGTAATTGCTGTTTTGTCCCCCCAGCCTGGGGGAGATGCTGGATTTTGGGCTGTGGGTGCCGTGTTTGGTGTGACACTTGTCTCAGTCCCCTCCTGTGCTGTGCCCAACACTGGGAGCTGGAATCATCACTCCACTATCATTATCCTGTATTTTTTGATCTTTTCCAGCAGCAGTTGGAAGTAAAGCCCTCCACTTGCCCAGTCTCACTGTTCTGTGTGACACTACTGGGAAAATGATACTGGGGTTGTCTCTCTGGTGTGATGTTGCTGCCTTTATCCTTTGATAATGCACCAATAATTTGGAGGAGAGGCAATTTTGTCTTCAAATGGTCCACTCAAACCACCCTCAGCACTTTCCCTAAAAAAGCTGCATCGATTCTCTTTGTTTCCCACAGTTTTTTCCCTGTTTGTTGGTGGCAGGAGCTGAGGTTTTCACCCCTGTGGGCAGTCCCTGTCCTTTGTCACTGCTGTCCTTGGAGGGGCTAAAATATCCTGTAAAAGGCTACTTTTCATCATTTTTTTCCTGTGGTAGCTAGCAGACTAGTTGTAAATAAAATAATAATTAAAAAGGTGGCAGTTAAGCAGCAGGGCTGAGCTGGGCTTTACTTCCAATAATTGACTTCAAACTGAAGGAGAGCAGGGTTAGGTGGGATATTGGGAAGAAACCCTTCCCTGGGAGGGTGGGCAGGCCCTGGCACAGGGTGCCCAGAGAATCTCTGGCTGCTCCATCCCTGGAAGTGTCCAAGGGCAGGCTGGAGCCCCCTGGGACAGTGGGAGGTGTCCCTGCCCATGGGATGAGGTCTTTTTAAGGTCTTTTCCAACCCAAACCATTCTGTGGTTCCATAATTCTATGAAAACCATGGAGCCCACGCTGTGATATTTGGGTCACTTGTGCTTTTATCAAACACTTGCTTTTTTTCTCTAAAGGTTTTGTCACTGGAATATGAGGTCTTGTCTCTAAATGTCACACAATCAATTCCTCCTCCTCCCTGGAAAGCCTCTGATGCTGGAGGGGAATTCCTGCACCTCTCTGCATCCTCAAATCACCCTGGTTTGTGTGCAGTCCTGTGGCTCTGCAGGGATTTGGGGGCTTGGGTGACCCTGACCCATCTTTCCATCCATCCATGGGCCAGCACTGGTGGCCAAGGCAGGGACAGCTGAGATAATATCAATGTTTGCGGGGCCAGGCAACGAGTGCCAAGCAATTAAGTTAATCCAGTGGTCTGATAGAAGAAGGGAATCTCATCCCTAAGTGGCTTCAGCCTTGGCTGCCCCTTTGCCAGGGGTCTGCTGTGCCAGCCTTCCCACGGTGACTTGGACAAGCTGCTCTACACTGGATCTGTTTGTTCTTGTGTTGCTTAAAAAAAATAATATTTCTCTTTGTCCCCGCAGGCTGGGCTGGAGCTGAAGCTCTGCCACCAAATGTTACTGCCCATTATTGACTGGGCTGGGCTTTGGGCACAGAAAGTGTCTGGCTCCTTATGGCTCCTGACAAGGACAATATTTATCTGGGCAGCATCTCGCTGTGTTTGCAGAGCCAGGGTGACAGTGGCCTTCAGGGGGAGGTGGGACAGTGGCTGTTTGCAGCCCTGGTGGTGCCATCCAGGGATGCTCCTGTTGGATGGGAGGTGGCAGCAGGGAATGGCTGGATCCTGCTGCTGCCAGGGGGACTTTTCGTTTTTAATCTGGGTTTTTGGTACCAAAAACCGAGAGGAAAGGGCCTCAAGCTGTGCCATGGGAAGCTCAGGTTGGACATCAGGAGGGATTTCTCCATGGAGAGGGTGGTCAGGCCTTGGAAGGGGCTGCCCAGGGAGGGTTGGAGTCCCCAAAACTGGAGGTGTCCAAGGAAGGACTGGACATGGCACTCAGTGCTCTGGGCTGGGGAACAGGGTGGGAGGACTTTTCCAACCTCAGGGATTCTGTGAAAACATTTTAAATTCTTGGGTTTATTCTCTGTCTTGTTGAGGACTGTTTTGAGATGCCTTCAGGTGTGTGGGTTTATGTCACAGCTGGCCAGAAGTGGAGTGTTGCCAATGCCTCTGCCTTCCCAAGGTGACCTCCCTTCATTTGCTTGAGCCCTCAGATGCCCAGGCTCTTAATTGGCTCAGGAAGCACATGCTGTGTGATGTGTGATGTGCCAAAGGGAGAAGGCAGGATGGAGGGGGGGGCATTGGCATCCCATCAAAATGGTTTCAGACAGCTCCTTGCACTGTCCACACAAAAAAAAATCTTGGAGATGGTGGGTCAAGGGGCAGGAGAGAGAATTATATAAATCCAGGGGGAGAGAATTATGTTGTCTAAATGTCAAATCTTTGATATGAAGCCATAGCTGTGAGAGGCTGAGGAATTTGAGCTCCTCATTTCTTGGCTCTCCTTGCCCTTGTTGTGCTGAAGATGAGCAGTGAAGGGCTCAGTGTGTGGGGACTTGTTATGGTGCTGCCTGGTGCTTGTTCCACCCCTCCCAGCCCTGACTTGGGCTTGGGTTTTTGTGTGGTTTTAAATAATTGGTTGAAATAGAGCTGATAGCAACAGTCCTCCTGAGAGCAGAGGTCTGGGAGAGCCTGGAGTTATTTGGTCATGTTGTAGCAAATGGCAAATTTTTGTTAGTGGGAGAAATGATCATTAAATACAGCTCAGTGCATGAAGTCTAAATGAAGTGTTGTGGGGTTTTCCTTCCTTGGAAGGGCAATGGAAGTGCAGCCATGCCAGGTTTGGGATGGAGGGGATGGTCTCACTGTGGGTCCTGGCAGCTCTGCCCTCATCACCCACCAGCCCCAGAGCTTGTCCTGCCACATCAGGACTCTGCAGAGTGTGAGCCTGGGGGGGCTGTGTGGGACCAGGAGCAGGTCCCTGGAGGGTGGGAATGTGGAGGAGGAATTTGGGCTCTGCAGTGTGGGGAGGAACCCCCACCCTAACCTGAAACAGGGGGCAGCACCCCCCTTCAGCCTTCTCTGGGTTATTCCTTCTCTTTGCTTTCTCCTTCTGGGAAGGGAGGCAGGAGCTGCCTGGCTGTGTCCCTCTGTCCCTCTTGGCTGACCCAAGTGTTTTTCTGTCCCCCCAGACAAGGGTGAGAACGGGGAGCCCTACCAAAGGAGGAAAGGTGCAGGGTCCAGCCCTCCTGACAGCCCCCCAGCATTCCCAGTGCCCAGGGATGGAGCTCCCACAGCTGGAAGCAGCAGCTGGAGGCGGATAATGCTCATGATCCTCGCTATAACCATCCACAACATCCCAGGTAAGTCCTGGCCATCCATCCATCCCAGCTCCTGCTGTCACAGCCATCCTGGGGGGGGGATCACACAGTGCTTCCACCTTCTCCCCCTCCTTTTTCTCCCAGATGGCACCCACTGAGTGGGTGCCTTTTGACAAGATCTCGTTCCAGATCCTGTTTTCTTGGTGGGGCTGAACCACGTGAGGTCTTGGCAGCCAAACCTCCCAGATGGGGAGGGGGCTCGGGGGGAGCCTTTGGTGCCTTGAACATCTGCAGCCTGGCTCGTGCCAGCCCGTGGTGGGCAAAAGTTGTAAATCCCAGGGGCATATTGAGAAAGGTGATGCTGTAAAGACAACCAGTTCTGGACTCTTTTAGTTTCTCTTCTGGTCTGTGAACCAGCAAGAGATGCATTTTAAAGCGCTGTGCCTCTGCAGGAGGATGTACAATGGGGGTTTATTTTCTTATTCAAGGGATGGATTTGGACAATAGGTGGAAAATTGCAGAGCCCTGAGTCTTGGAGGGCTGTGTCCTGCCAGGCTGGGCTTTGTGTCACTGAGAGATGTGATAAAAGGATGATGAGATCAATGTTTAACAGCTGAGGTCGTTCAGCTGCTTTGCAATTCTTGTTGAAAGTAATATAAGGCAACCTTTTCCAATGCTTCTTTGCTGGTTTTTCTCTCCCCTCCTCCCTCCTCCTCTTTTTTTCCCTTCCTTTCTCCTCTCCTTTCTCCCTTCTCAGCTCTGTCTCTGCTGGTCTCAGGTCAGAGCCTGCATTGAGTGTGTGCAGGGGCAATAGGGAAAAGCCTTTCTGCATAACTTTGATCTGTGAGTGGGGAACAATGCTGAATGCCTTGGGAAGAGCCATGTTTTCCGAGTGTGGATGTTGTCAGGGTGGGAGCTGCTGGGCTCCAGAGCCAGGGCAGGGGGAGCTGCCTCCCACCATCACCTTGTGCTTTGTGATTCCCAGAGTGACTTTGATCCAATGCCCGGACATCCATCTTAAATTCCAACACTGGCTGTTCCTCCCGGGTGAGATCTGGGTCTGTAACCCCAGATCCTGTTTCTCTCCTTCAAGGACACCCTGGGATTGAAGGAATCCAAGTGAACACAGGCTGAGCTCTGGGCTGTGTGTGGGCGTTCAGCTCCTTCAGCACTGGAGAGCTGCCCTCCCTTCCAGCCTCCTGCTTGCTGGGCTCTGGGCAGCAATTGCTTCCTTCCAGCTGCTTATTGGCTCACAGCACCCTTGGGTGCTCCTGCTCCCACGCTTGGGGCACCCAGCTGGCCAGGATTTCATTATCCCAGTAAGAACATGTGAGTGTTAATGCAGCTTCTGGGGGGGATCTGCCCTTCCATCACCAACACAGGCTATTGCTGTGCATCAACCTGCTCTAGTTTGTCAGCAACAGCAAAACATTTTCCCCTTCTCATCCCTTTATTCTTTATGAATTACAGGTGGATAACTCAATGCTGTAGTCCAGCTCCATGTGTTGCTGGGGGAGGCAGATCCTTGGCAGACAAGACAAGGAGGGAGCTTTAAATTAGCCCCAGACACACACACACACAGAAAAAGGGGAAACGTTTGTACTGAGTGAACTCTAATTGGATTTCATCCCTCAAACGGTGTGTCAAGGAGCTGAGGTGAAGAGCCAGGTGGCTCCCCCAGTGCCTTGGCTGGGGATTCCTGTCTTTCACCAGCAAAAAGAGAGAGTTTTGTAGAGGAGGGAACAAAGCATCACCCGTAGCAGGAGGTTAATGGTGACACGGCCCTGCCTGCCACAGAGCTGCTGGGCTGCCCTTTCATTGCTCCTACAAGAGCACAAAGCCCCCTTTGGATGCTGACAGAGTCTGAAATTCTCTCTTGCATCTTAAAGGTCACAATATTACAGCTTAATACCTGGAGAGATGTGTGAGAGCTGTGGCTCAGCCCCTGCCTGGGAGAGCTCAGTTCAGCAGCATCTCAGTGTTGGAGTGGGGGGTCTGTCCCTGCCAATCCTTGTCCCCAAAGTCCCCCTCCTTTCCAGCAGCTCCACAGTGGTGCTGGGTGGGTGACAGTGGCTGTGCCCAGTGGGGCCACTCATGGATGGCAAAGCCCTGCCCAACATCCTTCTTCCACTGGGGATGTGCCCAAAGTCACTCAGAGGTTTGAAGATGCAGAAGTTGGACTTGATCTTGTGTCTGTCCTTGTGCTCCCGAGCCCTCCCCACAGGGCACGGGCTGCCAGCACTGATTGCACCCCATTAAATAATTCAGATTGGGATTAAATCAGGAGCTCGTGGCCAGCCCTGCCCTTCACCAGCTCTCTGCTCTTCCTTGCATGAAGCAGGTTGTGGTCCAGCCTCTGTGAGCAGTGATTTTGGGGCTCAGCTTTCTCTGAATTCCATTTGCTTTCCCAGTAAAAGCACCGGTGGTGCTTCTGGGACCTGCTGCAGCCCCCGATGTGGAGCAAGGTTTGGAAACACTGTAATGCTCCACCTCAATTAGCAGCCCTGCCAGAGGAAAGGCTGACACTGTAATTAGCACAGACTCCTGCAGTGTAATGACACCTCGGTGCTGCCTGTGCTGGGGGAGGCAGGAGGTGCTGAGTGGAGATGTGGGAGATGCTCCTGCCATGGGAAAATCACTCGCTGCTTCTCAGAGTCATGAATGGTTTGGGTTGGAAGGGACCTTAAAGCCCATCCAGTGCCACCCCTGCCCTGGGCAGGGACACCTCCCACTGTCCCAGGGGGCTCCAACCTGCCCTTGGGCACTCCCAGGGATCCAGGGGCAGCCACAGCTTCTCTGGGCACCCTGTGCCAGGGCCTGCCCACCCTCCCAGGGAAGAATTTCCTCCTAACATTTAATCTAAATCTTCCCTCTTTCAGTTTAAAATTGTTCCCACTTGTCCTATCACTAACTGCCTGTGTAAAAAGTCACTCTCCATCTTTTTTATAAGCTCTTCAAAGGAATATAATCTTTCATAAGCACTCAAAGAAGTACTCTGAAAGTACACTGAAAGGCCTCAATGGGATCTCTCCTGATCCTTCTTTTCTCCAGCTTCCTTTGGCAGAAGCACAAAGCTCTAATGCTGTGTCTGGTGATTGCTCTGCTCCCCCATGAGCTCAGTGCACTCACACAGAGGTTGTCCAGGTAGTTCCCATGGGTTTTCTGTCCTACCTTTGCCTTCATAAGGCTTCATAAAACCCCACATCCCTTAGTGGGAGTGCACTTCTTTGGTTGGTGCAGTGAGGGGGATGCAGCTCATGGGGTGTCCTTGTGCACCTTGTTGGATCTCTGAGCTGCTCAAGCAGCTCTGATGGGCTGGACCTGCTCTTGCCCCTCTGGACTGTCACATCTGAGCCCAAACTCTTCCCAAAGCCCCTCTGTCTGGTGATTAAAACCCCCTCAAGGACTGGCTCCATCCCTGTTCTCCTCCTGCTCCGCTGGGCAATGGGCTCCCCTTTTATTGCCAGCACAGAACTGTTTTATTGACTTTGATCCCATTTTAGGGATGAGCTTGTTTTGGGGTTGGCAATGCCTCTGTCTTTGGGGTCAGGCTGGAAGCAGGTTCTTGTGGGGGTGAGATAATTGAAGGTACAGCCCAACCTCCTGCAGTCAGGGTGTGTTTCCTGGGCTCTGCCAGCAAGGAAAGGCTCCTTAATTTGTCCAGAAGCTGGGAATGCCAATGTAAAGAATAAATTGATAATGACAGGAGATGCCAAACTGCAGACTCTTCCTGCTAATTAATATTCATATATGCCGTGTTTAGTAGAACATTAATTATGTATTTAATCAGACCCTGTTTATTCTGGTTTATCTTTGTACCTTGGGTGGCTGTTATGCTGAAGGCTTCAGATTAATTAAAATGTTACTGGTGTATCACAAATAACAATTAGTGAGGTGTGAGCTGAACAGTCTTTCTCTTTGTGCTGGTTTTGGAGGGGGTGGAGAGCCTGGCAGGATGGGGGATGTGGGTCCAGAGCCTGCTCCCAGGGAATTCCCAGAGGGATGTGCTGAGCCCTGGATGTGCAGGCAGGGATGTCCCTGCTGCTTCATTTTGGGGGATCCCCTGTTGTGGAGATGCTGCAGGAGCCCCTAATGCTCACAGTGGTCTAGGAGAGGAGGACAGGACCAAGGCCATGTTCTGCAACTGTCTCTGTGCCCTGGGGCTCTCCTTGGAGTCACAGAACCCAAAATCATTAAGTTTGGAAAAGCCCTCCCAGCCCATGGAGTCCAAGCTGGGCTCCATCCCCTCCTTGTCCCCCAGCCCAGAGCACTGAGTGCCACATTCAGTCTTTCCTTGGGCACCTCCAGGGATGGGGGCTCCAACCCTCCCTGGGCAGCCCCTTCCAATATCTGACAACCCTTTCCTTGAAGAAATTCCTCCTCCTGTCCCCCCTGCCCCTGCCCTGGCCCAGCCTGAGGCCGTTCCCTCTCCTCCTGGCTCTTGTTCCCTGGGACCAGAGCCTCCAGCTCCCCCCTCCTGGCAGGGATTGCAGAGAATTCCAGGGGCCCCCTGAGCCTCCTTTGCTCCAGGCTGAGCCCCCCCAGCTCCCTCAGCCTCTCCTCTCAGGATTCATGGTGTTCACAGGGGTGTTGGGGGGGTCTGTCCCTGCCTGGGACCCCTGGTGGTTTATCCAGAGCCTGAGTCACATCCCAGTGGGTGTCTGTGCACGGCAGTGAGATGGGGAAGGAGTTGCAGATGTTGCTCGTGCCCTGCTTTCCTTTGGCTGTTGGGAACTATGTGTTTCTCATGCACAAAAGCTGCTCAGCTGACAGCAGAGCCCTGGCTGGGATCCTTGGCTGGGATCCCACTTGCTGTGGGGGACCCTGGTGCCCCAACCCTCTGTCCCCCCACAGAGCATCCCTGACAGGGAGCATCCTCCTGGGGAAGGCAGCAGGGCTGGTTCCTGGCAGGCATGAGGTGATGCTTCCAACCCCCTGAACGTTGCCAGGGAAACCTGAATTTTCCTTTTTCTTGGTGACTGTGATGGGCAGAGCCGGGTGGCCCCAGACCCCGGCACGTGCTGGGAGCCCATCCCCGGAGCTGCGTGCAGAGCTGGATCCTCCTGTGAGCTCCAGCCTTCCCTTCCTGCAGGAAAAGATCTCACTTCTCTGTATTCAGCCCAGCATCCCCACGTTTGCTTGGATGTTTCTGCCTCGAGTGTCCCCATTTAACAAGAGTGTCTGGGAAGGAGCAGGAGGGATGTGGCAGCGGTGCCGTGCACGGAGCCACCGGGTCACGGGGAGAGGTGGCTCTGATGTCTCCTGCTCACCCCTCAAATCTCACATGGCTCCACCTGAGCCTTTCTCTCCAGCTCCCACTGCCAAAAACCCATTAACAAGCTCAGATTTATTTATCTTTAATGAGAAGGAACAAAGTGAGGAGCAGGACAGAGTGTGTGAGCTAAATACGGAACAGATTCTGGCCGTGGTGGTGAAGGTGCTGCGGGAGGAGGGAGGGATGTGGGGGTGTCACTACAGGCAGGAGGGACTAAATGTTAAAAGGAGAAACTTTTAGGAGGTGACAACTATGGGAAGGATGGATGAGACTCCTGGGAAGCTGCACTGGATTGGGGAGAAGATTCCTGCACCCCCAGGTGACACCATCCAAGTTCATCCCCCCTGGAACTGCCCTTGGAGGGGGCAGCAAGAGGGTGAACCCTGGGCTGGCACTGGGACTGTGTGGGGTTTTGAGGGTCCTTGCTCTCTGCTTGCCCAGGAGGAAGAGATTTAGCCCCAAAACTTGTAGGTCAGATACTGTTCAGTGCCTGGAGTGGGGCTGAGATGGTGCCAGGGGAAGGAATAGCTGGGATTGGTGTGGAGGAGAGGGTGCAGGCTTTGCAGTGTGTCCCCTGTCCCTGTGCTGGCATCAGGCACGGCCGAGTCCTTAACTTACAGTGGCAGTTCCTTGTGCTGGTGACAGATTTAAGCCAGGCCCCTCCTGCCCATCCCCGTGGCAGCCCTGTGACACCTCTCCATCCCTACGGAGTCTGGCAGCAAGAGCTGCTGCTGCTCTGTTTGATCCCGAGGAAAGGGGGGGATGAAGGGGAGGCTGTACCAGGGGATGGTAAATGTCAAAATGATTTCAAACACGCTTGTTTGCAGCTTCTCCTGGGCAGGGGAGCGGTTCAGCCAAATGCCCTGGGGATGGAGAGTGTGAGACCTGCCTGCACGGTGGCATTTGGCTGGGGACAGCCCCAGGAGTGACAACAGCTGCCTGCATTTGGGAGCTGCCTGGACAACGGCTTTTCTTTATGGCTTCTTCCAGCTTTAACCAGTTTTAATGTCTCTTTATGTGTCTCCTGCTTTATGACTGTCTGGGGCAGGAGCAGACTATGAGCTGTGCTGGTTGTTGGCTGATGGGGGGGGGTTTGTGCTGGGAGCCCACACTGGAATGGGAGCTGAATCCCTGAGCTGGCTGGAGGGGGAGTTGGTGGGGACCCCAACATTGTCACCCCTTGGCCCAGTCCCAAGGTGAGGCCAGTGAGTCAGTCCCATCCCTTGTTCCTTGGCTGGCCTGGGCCAAAACCAGCTCCTGGCACTGAGGTGTGGGATGGAGGTGTGCCATGTCCTTCTTGGTGGTGTCAACTGGTGGAGATGTGTCCAAAACTTAAGGATATCTTCCCACTGGTGAGGAGGGAGTCCCATGGGGAGGTTTGTGCCTGATCCATGGGGTGTTTGGTGCCTTCCTACAATGGTTGTGTCCAGGTTCAGCATATTCCACCAATGGTTCTGGGTGGGATGCTGGATGCTGCAGCTTTTTAAACCTTTAACCAGGTTCAGAGTTTATCCACCAGTACCAAGAGCTGGTTCTTTCTGAGGTGGAGCAGATCCTTGGATGATGGTGAATTTGAAGATGGGAGCAGATTTCCTGTTGCCAGAGGGAAGGATATGGAGGGAGGGGGGTTGTGGATGTCAGTGGGAGTGCAGAGGTTTCGTGCTGTGCTGTCAGATTGGTGTTCTTTGGGAGGGGGGTGATTTCCAGGCTGGTTACTTTGTCATTAGCAAAAATTGATTGGATTTGTTCTCCTGGGACAGACGCTCCCGTGTTCTCAGCCTCCCGAGGGAAGGCTGGGGCAACCAGTGTGATATTGCATCTCAATTATAAAGAGAAGAGATTATTTATATGAATATTCTCTGAGATCCATTAAAGGCTGGGAACATTCATTTGGAATGATGGGAGGTTTTTTTTGTTGGTCTATTGAAATGGAGACTCTTTTACAATTGTTGACTTTAATAAGCATTTGGGAACCCACTGGGGTTCGGCAGAGCGTGAGAACGGGAGCCAGTTAACTCTGCCAATTAATCTGTGCCTCGTCTGGGTGATGCCTCTTCCTGGAATTACAACATCTCTCCTTTCCCTTGCCACTTGTGCTGGTGGCATGGCTATTACTGGCTATTCCTGGTGCTCTTGGAGCACTTTGGGTTCCTCCTGAAAGGTGCTATTTTTAGTAAGGAGAAAGAGGAAACTATTTCCCTGCAGCTTTCATTCCAGCCAGGAGGTGAAAAGGAGGATGCAGGTAAGAGAAGGTGTCAGTGGGTGCAGGGAGCACAGGGGGCAGCAGTTCCATGCAGCTTCAGGGGAGCACAGGAGGGCACTGGCCCTGGGACCAACCCAGAGAGCCTTGAAGAGTCAGGAGCTTTTCACAGGGTTTGCTGCTCCAGGGTGAAAACCCAGCTGGGCTGTGGCTTCCCAGGCTGCTGCCCATGGCATCCCCAGGGAATGTGGCAGGGATGAGCAGGGGCTGCTGGTGGTGCAGTGATGGCCCCGTGTGCAGCTGAGGGAGAGGAGGAAGAAGGTCACATTGGATGCAGCCCATGAAGGCAGAGCTGGGGGATGTGTTCCACCAGTGTGACTCAGGTGGGATCAGGAGGAACACGGCAGCTCTGGGAAAGGCTGCCTTCACCTTTCATTAAACCTCCCATTAATTGGCGCCTCATCAGCACATATTTTGACATTTTCATCTATTGAGCACCTCGGTGGGTGGAAACAACTTGCTCCCAGTCATTAAAGCTTCTGTGCAAGGAGGTGGGAAGTGTGGGAAGGCAGCTGGGTGAGGTGCTGGCACTGGGTGAAGGATGGGGGTGACAATCCCAGCTCTGGGTGATGCTCTCAGAGAAGGATGGGGGTGACAATCCCAGCTCTGGGTGATGCTCTCAGGGAAGGATGGGGGTGACAATCCCAGCTCTGGGTGATGCTCTCAGGGAAGGATGGGGGTGACAATCCCAGCTCTGGGTGATGCTCTCAGGGAAGGATGGGGGTGACAATCCCAGCTCTGGGTGATGCTCTCAGTGAGGGATGGGGGTGACAATCCCAGCTCTGGGTGATGCTTTCAGGCTCTGGGCTGCTTTTGGCTCCATGGCCACCAGCAGAGCCCCCTCAAGACTTGCCCATGTTCCTCCTGGGCAGATGGAGGCTGAGGCTCCCCTGGGTGCAGTAACAGCCCCATGTAAAGGTAGTTCCATGTTTAACATGGGCACAGGAGGGGAGTTTTCCTCTGCAGCCCATCACACTGGCACTGGCAAAGGGAGGGAGAGCGTGGGGGTCTCTAATGCCCCTCTGACAGCAGCTCATATGTCAAAAACTCATTTGGGAGGCAGACACCTGAACAGCCAGGAGACCTGATAACACACATTTATCTCTGTGGCATCGTTTGGAGTCTGTGATCAGTGTTTTATAAGCAGGACCAGCCACAAAGGTGACAAAAGCCAATTAAATACAGGATTTTCACCAGCTGGAATCAAAGTCTGCTGAAATATGCATGTGGAAGCTCCTTTTCTTGTCCCCATCAGAACTCACAGCTCTGTCACATTGAACATTGGTGAGTGGTGGTGTGAGAAACCATTTGCATTCTAGAAATGAAATATTAAATATCTGTGATGGATTCAGGTGGTGTGGGGTCAGGGAGAGCCCATTTCCAGCACAGGTCAGTCCCTTCTTTTAAGGTAGTTCTGCTTTGTTAATTTGGGAAAGAATTTTCTTCTTCCAGAGAAGCATTTCCATGATGAAGGAGCTTTGGGATGCTGGGCAGTTACTTTAATTCTTTAAAATCAAGTGTAAGCTGACCTGTCAGCTCCTGTTTAGCTGGGGCAGCTCAGTGGATTTGCTCCATGTCATGCTTTGGGGGAAGGGGGAGAAAAGCGGAACAGGGTGGGATGTAGATGGTCTGGCCCCTGCAGGGGAAACCAGGAGGAGGCATTAGCAGAACTGCCTCCTGCCTCCCAAATTCCACCTTGTTTAACACCCACAAACCCTCACAAGGCCATGGGCTTCTCTTGGGCTGGGTTTTGCCAGAGCCACCTGTGTCACATCCTCCTGGCTTTGCCCTGAGCAGCTTGGGCTGGTCCCCTCCTCCTTTCAAACCCCTTTGACTGGACTGGTTGCACTGGGTTTCCTGGTGTGAGCACCCAGTTCTGGAGGCTTTTTTCAGACAAGGCTCCTGTGGAATGGCCTGGGACCACCCCAGGGTCAGACCTGCTGGGGCTTAAAATCCCCTTTTATTGTCTCTTTGACTCCACACAGCAATATTTAGGGACAGGGTTTGATGGTGGCCTTGGCAGAGCTGGTTTAAGGTTGGGCTCAATCTCAGAGAGCTTTTCCCACCTAAATTACTTTATCCTGAAGTACAGTTGGGTTTTCTTTGTGCCTGTTCTGCTGCCCAGCACTGCTGAGCTGGGAATTCCAGCTGTTTGCTTTTCCAGGGGATGGCTGGTTTGACCCTGTCATCACCTGCCTGGTTTTCATCACCTCTTGCACAGCCCTGATGGGGCCAAATCCCTGGAAAACTTGGAGGCAAAGCTGCACCATTAGTTCTTTCCTTTAGCTGAGCTGTCTGGGCAGGTCAGGAGCTTTTGAGGTGTTTCACCTTCTTTCACACATCCCAGACATGTCCCAAGGCAGGTTGGACAGGGCTTGGAGAAACCTGGGCTAGTGGAAGTGGTCTCTTCCCATTGCAAAGGATGGGCAATTAGATACTCTTAATTACCCAAACCATTCTGTGAATCTCATAGAGCGAACCCAAAAAGTCTTTCTAAAATGCCTTTAATCTCTTGCTTGCTCTTTTTGTAGTGGTGAGGACCTAGAAAACCCCTGAAATCTGGTAATCTCTGGGCTTTCCTGGGCAGTAATGGCAAAATGGTGTTTCCTGGAGGGAACTGGAACTCAACCTTGAGGGACAAAACTGAACAGTGGCGACGGGGCTGTGCTTAAACTCTTGGAGAAATACAAACCTCATTATAGCAAGATTAATTTCCCACTAGGAACTTAACAGCTCTTCAAAGAGCAGATGAATAATTGATGACACGTTGGCATCTGTAGTACCTTCCTGGAGGAAGCATGTTCATTTGCTGACCCAGGGGAATTAGCTCCATAAATCCTTGCAGGAGGAGACAATGTCACTCCAGCTCCCTCAGTGCTGCTGCCAGGCTGAGGGGGTCCCAGCCTTGGCTGGGGGGTGGGAAGCACTGAGGGACGTGCAGATGTTGCAGGATTTGGCATTACTGGGAGGGATTTGGGCAGATGAGCCCAGCAGTGTTGGCTCAGTTTAATCAGGATGCTTTTGGGATGAGCCCTGTGAGCGTGACCATGCTGGTACCCATGGGCCTGTCTTGCTCTGGGGTGTGCCTTGGCTCATGAAAAGGGTTTTCTCAGCATCACCCACTCTCCTTTCCTCACAAGAAATAGGCATTTGCAGCTGTTAAATCCATAATTCCTTCTAATTCTTCCCAAGCTCTGCAGGCACAGACCTCCACTGACATGTGGACCTCACCTGCCCTGGTCCCACAGGCAGCAGAGCTGAGGTGTTTTGTAGGTAGAAGGTTTTGACAAATCCTGCTTTTCCTCTAATTTTGGCCTTCCCTCCAAACCCAAGATTTTGTCTGTGTGATGTGTGAGTTGCTTCTCAGTTTTACCATCTCCACGGATCCTCCTCCTCCTTCCCTGCCAGAGGAGTTTTCTGCAAGGATATTTTTAAGGCAAAGTTTCCTGCAAGGGTGTTTTTTAGGCAAAGACACCCCTGGGTGGGTGATGGGTGGGTTGTGCTGCTGGGACCCTGCCAAGCGCATCCTCCTGGAGAGTGGGAGCGTGGGATAAAAGGAGGGATAATCAGCAGGTCTGTGTTCCCCTCACTGCCACCCTCACCTCCCTGTACATCAGGAGAAGGGCAAAAATCCACCCCTAAACACTCTGATCCCTGACCTTTGTGGTGTTGCTGCCTGTGTTACAGCCAGACGAGGGATCTGCCACGTGGTTTCTTCGTCCCTGAAATCCTGCCTGTGTGGTAACAGTAGATTTGGAACCAGAAGTGGACTTTGTTTAGTGGATTCTTTGGTTTACTATTCCTGTAGGATTTTTCTCTCTATCCACTGCCTGTTTCCTTGCTCTTTATGGCAGATAAAAGTCACATAATAACTGGGGTTGATTTACTCACTGCTGTAATTCATTGAGGTCCTGAGTGGTGCCTCCTATTTATAGTTGGGATTTCCAGGGAATATGAAGGGCTTTCATTTTCACTTGGTTTTGTGAGCAGGCTTGTTCTGAGGATTACAAGAGCCTTCCCACAGTGGCTGGGAAGCTCATTCCATGCTCCAAAAGGGAGCTGGTGAGGGCAGGATCCCATGGATCCCCCTGAGCCTGGACCTGGGGTCTGCCAGAGGGTTTTCCTGGCTGTGATCCCTGCCTGCCTCCATGAAATGCCCACTTTTTGACCTGGTCCAAAGGCAGGACACCCCCCCCCTGGAACCCTGAGCTCCACCTCAGGAGCCCTCGTGTTCCCCTTGGAGCTTTGGCCTCCCCAGGAACATCCCAGCATGGAGTGGGAGCACACAGAGCTTTCCATGCTGAGGGGGAGCAGATGGATCAGTGCTGGCCCTCATCCCAAAGCCCATCCCACCCAATTGGTGCACTCCTGTGGGTTGGAGCAGACTGTCACTGTCCTCCTGGCTCAAGGAGATGGAACAGCTTGTGCTGCTCTGCAGCTCTGCTGGGGGGGCACTGGAGGGAAATGAAAGGAGGAATGAACCCCAGGCTGTGACAGCAGGACCCACGTGCCCCAGTCCCCCCACCCTGTGCTGGGGATGAGCACTGGGGGGCCTGGGAGCCTCAGGCCAAACGTGAAGGTGGCAGAGGAGGTCCCTCACTTGGCTCCTCCCTTGGCTGAGGTGCTCTTTGCCAGCTTTTCGTGCACTGTGGGGATCTTTCCTTGGCTCTTCCACTCGGAGCTGCAGCCACTGGATCATGTTGGGTCCCCTCTGCCTGCCCTTGGTGCCTTGACATGGCTCTGTGCCCTCAGAGGTTTGTTCTGCTCCCCATCCCATGGTCCTTCCCTTGGCACTGCTCCCTCCTTGCTGTGATGTTCCCTCTTGGTTTTCCCTCTCCAGATTTTGCACTGGCTGCCCCCACTCACCTGGATGGTCCTGGGGCACCTGGATGCAGCTCTGTGCTGCCAGATCCAAACCAGCCCTGGAAAATCCACAAATAACTTTAAAAAGGAGAGAAGCAGAAGGTGTTTGGTCTCAGAGTCATCAGGGTTAGAAGAGACCTTCAAAACTGTGTCCAACCCTTAACCCAGCACCACCATCACCACCCCTAAACCATGTCCCCAAGTGCCACATCCAGGGCAGTGAAAATGGGTTCTCCTTGGCTTTGGAGCTGGTGGATGGCCCCTGGTGCTGTGAAGATGCCCTGGTTTAGGTCAGGTGTGGATGTCAGCTGTGGATATTGTGCTCTTTCCCTTGTCACCAGGATCCACAGGCTGCCAAACACATCCTGCAGCTGTCTGGCAGCAGCAGTGGCTGCAGCACAGTCACTGCTTCCAGCTCCAGGGTTTGAAGCTTTTTCTTCTTTTCCTGGAAAACAAGCAGGGAGGAAAATGCCTTTGTAAGAAGCTGAGGGGTGCAGAGCTGATCCCTGAGTTAGCACAGGATTAGTCTGATCCCTGGGTAATGCCTTATCAGGGAAAAAGTGACTTGAATTGCAAAGCCAAGGAAGCCCAAGAGAGGCAAAATCCCTTTGTTCAGGTTAAATAGAAGCATCTCCCTGACAGTGACTGAGATTGGTCATTTTTTTCTGTCTTTGTTCTGCAAAGAGATGCCAATGAACTCCTGGCCTGGTGCCTTCTCCACGTGAGCTCTCCAGATAACAGGGCTGTGTGGAGCCTCTCCAGCTCCAGCACAGGGTGCAAGAAGGGCTGACAGCTCTTTCAGCTGCTGGAATCCTTGGAAATCCTCTCACATGGAGAAGTTCTGTGTGGGATATGGTCACTTTTCTTTCCCTCTCTTTCACATCCCAGGCTGTGGGGCTTTGGTCTTGCAGGGTGGATAAATCCTTCAGTCACTCAGGGTTACCTGGGAATGATTTAGATGGGATATTGGGAAGAAATCCTTCCCTGGGAGGGTGGGCAGGCCCTGGCACAGGGTGCCCAGAGAAGCTGTGGCTGCCCCATCCCTGGGAGTGTCCAAGGCCAGGTTGGAGCCCCCGGGACAGTGGGAGGTGTCCCTGCCCAGGGCAGGGGGTGGATCTGGGTGATCTTTAAGGTCCTTTCCAGCTCAAACCATTCCAGGATTTGATGACTCTGCTCCTCTGCCTCACTCACAATGGTGCCAAGAACCAGAATCACCCCAGGGCTGTTTATTTTTCCAGCTGGTTTCTGAGCCTGCAGTGGTAAGAGCTGTTCTCCCACTCCCATCTCCAGTGACCTCATGTCCCAGTCAGGCATTTCCAGAGCCCCCAGCACAGCCTGTCTCTGAGTTGCTGACATGCAAGCATTAACCTTTCTCTTTTTGCTTCTTTTCTCACCTGAAGAAGCCACTCAGGCTATTTATAACCTGAGTGTGTGCAGAGCACCCAGGAGAGGGGCTGAAGAAGTGCTCAGCTGGGAGCTTGGAGTGTGGGCACGCTTGGCAATGATCTCTCTCTGTTTGGTTTCCATGTAAATCCTTGTGAATCTGCTCATTTACCTGTGGAACAGAGTCCTTTTGAGGTCTGACACCTTTGAAAGAGGCTGAGACTCTGCTGTGGAGGCTCTGAAGTCATCCTGGGATCTTGGCAGGCTTTTTGAAATCAGGTTTTTGAAATACATCACAGCACTGGGCTGAGAGCATCACACAGTGTCTGCTGGACATGGTTAGAGGTTTTCCAAGCATCCAAGGTGCTGGGATGTGCTGTGATCCCTGCTGACTCCAGACTGGCTTGGCTGTGCCTTCCCATCAAATGCAGTGGGATCAGTGGTTGATTTGTTGCCCTGCTCATCTTTCCCCAGCTCTCCAAGGGAGTGGGGACCTGGACAAGCCCCTGGCCAGGGGCTGCTGTGTCCCCTCCTCCTCCCTGTGCTGGTGAGTCTCCTCTGTGGTGCAGCTTCCCCAGGGGCTGCTGCTCCCTCTCCCACTCAGCAGCTCACTACGCACCATCTGCTGATTCTCATTTCCCCTCCTTTGTTTCCACGTTGGTTGGATTTGTACTTTCATCAATGGTGAGTTTCTCCTTCCAGGAGTCCCCACTTTGCAGCAGGGAAGTCGTCCTGGCTTTTCCCCTCAGTCAAAGCTATTTTTGTCAGCACACCAATAAAGGTGTGAGTTATAAAAAAAGGGCTTTTGCTCTCTGGACAAGCCACACTTCGAGAGAAATGTTTGGGAAGAGCAAGGCCAGCCCCATTTGTGTGGAGCTGCATGACACCCTCATCACCACCCTGAGAACAGCCATTATATGTCTTTAAAATGATCTGCCTCCCCAAGTTTGGCAGAGCAGAGCCCTCCAGAGCCATCACCACGGGCATCCACAGCTCTGCAGGGCTCAGCCCCTGCCTTGGCTGCTCTCCCAAGTCCCAGGTGGGTGGTTCTGGTTTTGGGGCAGTGGGAGCACTTTCCACAAGCATGTGATTCCCCTTGGAGTGTGTCCCTCTGCTTGTTTGACTGGATGGAGTGATCACCCAGTCGTGGGGTTTCAGGCACAGTTTGGGATCTCCTGGCCCTGCAACCCTGCAGAGATTGGTGCTCAGCTTTTCCCTGTGCCCATGCTGAGCCTTGGGTCGTGGTCTGAGGAGCTGTCAAGTGTTTCAGCTCAGGCTCAGCCTGGACCTGATGCCAATCTGTGATTATCCAAGTTAGTGCTGCTTTTTCTGGTGTGTTTCCAAGGCAACTGCAAACTCAGAAGACCACAAACCCCCCCCCCCCCCATCCTCTTCATCTGAGACCTCATCCTCTGGGGCACAGGGAACACTCCAGTGACATTTTCCACCTGTTTGGATGCTGACCTGAGCAGTCCCCACTGTCCCCTCGGTGGCTGCAGCAGTTGGAGCAGGTTGGCACCTTCCTGGAGGCTGTAAAACCCCCTCCAGCTTCACATCCACCTTTGATTTTGGCCTCTGAACATTCCCCCCACACTTTGCTGGGAAGGGAATGAGGCCACGAGGCTGAAAAAGAAGAAAAAATGGGGATTTTAAAACATGAAAAAAAAAATGGTGGGGATTTGGTACTTTCTGAAAGTGGGATTTGTTTTCTGGGAGAGGGGAGGGAGCTTTGCCAGAGGTGAGAGGACAAGAACAGTTTGAGAAAAGGAGGGATGGAGCAGGATCCCCAGGAGCTGCTCAGAGAAGAGACAGCCACTGCCCTCCTGGGAAGGCTTTTCAGCTGTTTCCTTGAGGATTTATGGGAATAACTGCAATTTTAAAATATGAGATTAACTGTAATTTACAATAATCCACAAGGTGGGATTTTTCTCATGGAGTTTGGGTTTCCTTCTGCTTTGGAGACTGTCCACGACAAGTGGTTTTATGCTGGTTTTGGGGCACAGACAAGAAAGTGGGGAGGGGACATTGCTGAGAGTCTGATCCTGGTTTAGCCCAGCTCCTGGGGGATTTATGGGAGAAACTGGTGTTTTGGTCTTCTGGAATCCACCTTGGCACCAGCTCTTCTGCACGGATTTGCTGAGCCTGAACCTTTTTGAACAGATTTGGTGGTTTGCACTGCTTTGCTCCTTGTTAAATCCCATATCAGATGGTGGGGATTGGGATCTTTTCCCCTCCAGTGCACTCAGCAATCCAGAACCCTTTCCTCCCAGTGTGGGCTTCCTGAGAAACAGCTGTTTTATGTTCTAGAGGGGAACACCCTGGGCAGTGTGACACTGAGCTTGGATTAAATGCTCAGTGGATTAAATCCAGCAGGGCAACGACCTGGCCTGGGATCCTGCTGCCCCCAGTCCTGGCTCCCATGGAGGGCAGGAGAAGAATGGGCTCAGGGCTGTTGTAGGTTTGTCCTCACTGGTTTTTCTCCCTCCTGTTTCAGAGGGTCTGGCAGTGGGAGTTGGATTCGGGGCCATTGGAAAATCCGCGTCGGCGACATTCCAAAGCGCCAGGTAAGACGTGGCACTGCCTCCTGTGTGTGCCTTTGCCTCTTGGGGCTGGCCTGTCCATCTGGCCCCCACTAATTCACGTGGAGCTAGAGGGAAATCTTAGCCTGGAGCAGTGCCTTGGAGCTGGCAGCAAGAGTGGCAGAGGCTCACAGGAGCTCTTCCCAGTCCCCTGGCCAGTATCTCCATCCTCTCCTCCTCATCCTGTCACTCCTGGTCTGGGAGCAGCTCTGCCAGGCTCCCTGGCACAGGCCCCCCACTCTCCCTTTAGAGAAATGTTGAGATTTTCCATAAAAGCAGCATCCCCACTGGGTAGGAGCAGCTGCTGGAGCTGCTGGAAGGCGTGTGGTGGCTTTGTTTTCCATTCCTGCCAAGCAGGACCACTGGATTCTGGAATTAGTGGCAATAAAGGCTCTCAATCCTCTTGGCACCCCTGTGTCCTGGCATCCCTGTGCCCCTCTCCAGCCTCACCAGCAGCTGTTTTTGGCAGGACCAGCCTTGTCCCTGGTGCTTCCAGGCAAACCCCTCTGTGCTTCTCCCCAGGACTGATGTGAACACAGGGGGTCAATGCAGCTCCTCCAGGCTCTCGGTGGTGTTTGGGTGTTTGGCTCCAAGCAGGAGCAAAGCCTGGCTGACAGCACTGCTGCCCCTCACCCTGGCAGAGCTGGAACTGGGCTCACTGGGGGCACTGCTGAAAAAAATGGGAGAAAGGAAAGAATCTGGTGTGAAGCTGGAGGAGCTGCTGAGGCTTTGGAAGAGCTGCTGGCACCTCTTGGTGGCTGCCTTGCAAACAGCACCTTCCTGACCACTCTCGATGTGCTTTTCCTTTCCTGTTTGGCATTTGCACACAAATTTCACCCCACTTTCCTTAACCCTTCATGTCCCAGACCCTGCTGTAGTTTCTGTGCTCTGGGGGCACGGGGTGTGTTCAGTCTGTGATTAAACAGCCCAGCCCTTACAGCTCCTGGGTGAAAGTGCTGTTATGGCTCAGTCACCTTGCTCCTAAAGAGAGCAGGGTTAGATTGGATTTTAGGGAGAAATCCTCTCTGGGAGGGTGGGGAGGCCCTGGCACAGGGTGCCCAGAGAAGCTGTGGCTGCCCCATCCCTGGAAGTGTCCAAGGCCAGGTTGGAGCAGCCTGGGACAGTGGGAGGTGTCCCTGCCCAGGGCAGGGGTGGGACTGGATGAGCTTTAGGGTCTCTCTCAACCCAAACCATTCCATGATTCCTGCTGGAGGATCTGTGGAGTCCCAGGGCTGGTTTTGGAGCCCTTCAGCCCCTTCTGTGTCCAAGCACAAGCTGTGCTTACAGGGACCCCACGAGACACGACCCAAACCTTTTGTTCCCAATTCCCTGTCACATCCCTGGCTGATGAGGACCTGGGCTGGCCCCAGATTGCAGCAGATAAAGCAGGATACTCCAGCTTTATCCACCACATTTTTCTAACCTTTTGAAATAAAAGGCTCTTCATAAAGCCTGCAGAGGCTCTAGAGATGCAGGAACAAAAGGATTTTTTTTCCCCCAGCTGCTCTGTAGAAGCAGAGAAGGCAGAAGCAGCTGGTTCTTTCTCTGTATTTACAACAGCATTAATCATGTTAGATGAAAGGTGGCATCTGTACCATGAAAATACCAATGCAAATTCAGTCAGCTGCAAAAGGAGACAAAATAACTTCATTGCCATCAATTTGTCTGTCACTGTCATCTGTGGGCAGCCCAGAATTACTTGGTGTAGCTGTGCTGCCGTGGAGCCTTTTGGAAATATCCAGGAGAATTTGGGGCTGGTTCATTTATGTTCTGTAGGTTTGGAAAACAGCAGTGGAATTACACATAATGTGAGAGGTAGAGCTAAGTCTTGACACATCCAAAGGGAAAATTGCTCTGTGGCCACGACTCTGAGGGGACACGACAGTCGTGATCCCCCTCGTGTGCCTTGATTTGAAAGAGCACTTTAATGAAGCAGCTGCATGACTCAGTTTCCCTCCTCCAGCCCTCTCCTCCTTCCCCCTGGGTGTGACAAACCCTATTAGCACCGGGCTGAGCTCGGGAAGGCTCATTCATTCCAGCCTTGACCTGTGCAAAGGCATTGGGAGCCCTCCTGGGCTCCTGCACCCTCCCAGTGCTGCTCCCAGTGCTGCTCTCAGTGCTGCTCTCAGTGCTGCTCCCAGGGCTGCTCCCAGTGCTGCTCTCAGTGCTGCTCTCAGTGCTGCTCCCAGTGCTGCTCCCAGTGCTGCTCCCAGTGCTGCTCCCAGTGCTGCTCTCAGTGCTGCTCCCAGTGCTGCTCCCAGTGCTGCTCCCAGTGCTGCTCCCAGTGCTGCTCCCAGTGCTGCTCCACGTTTCTTTGCTGCCACCGGGTGTGCAGCCTCTGCTCCTGCGACCTGGCTCCTCCCTCCTCCTCGGGGAGCTGGCCCTGGGAGCAGAGCCCCTCGCCCTGCCAGGCTTTTCATTAATGCTTGTGGGGTGGGGGGAACCCACTTGGAGCCCAGGGAAACTGTGGCTGCCCCATCCCTGGAAGTTGGACGGGGCTTGGAGCAACCTGGGATAGTGGAAGGTGTCCCTGCCCAGGGCAGGGGGTGGGATGGGATGAGCTTTAAGGTGCCTTCCAACCCAAATCATTCCATGATTCTGTCATTTTGCCTGTGTGGGAATGTGAACAACACGTGGTCTTGTGCCTCAGGAAGGTGGTTGGGTCTCGGTGGTTGGGTCTCAGTGGTTGGGTCTTGGCTCTTGCTTCTCCTTAGTGTGGCTCACTCCAGCCTTTTTTGGAAAGGTGTTACAGGTTTTATGGCAGCTTAGATGGAGCTTAGGATGACCTAATATCTGCCTTTGGGGTGTTTTCCATGGGGGGGCTGAGCTGCTCCTCGTCCTCAGGCAGGAACATCCCTCCCTGCTGTGGGACCACAGTTTTCCTGCCCAGTTCCTTGCAGGGATAAAATTATTGGAAAGTTCCACGGGGTGGAAATAAAATCTCAGGGCAAAAATAACATCTCAGGACAAAAGTGCTGCAGTGACAGAAGAGGAGTGAGCCCCAGAGCAAGTGTGTGCCCGGGCAGAGGGGCAGTGCCAGGGTGGGTGTGTGTCCCAGCAGGAGAAGGCTCCTTCCAGATGGGAACAGGGAGGCATGAGCTGCTCCTGGCTGCCTTCCAGGCAGGAAGGTAAAGAGAAGGGCAGCCATGTCTTAAAAAAGCTGTTCTGCCTCCCCCTCTTCACACACTGAACACAGAGGGGGAGGGAACAACCCTCCCCATCCTGTGTGGCTGATTTAACAGGAACCAGATGGGGCTGGAGCTGCGAGATCAGGATGGGTGGAATTTGAGTGTCCCTTGGCTGCTCTGGAGGTGCAGAGTGGGCAGGGGTGCAGGCAGGGGTGCAGGCAGGGCTGTCTGATGCTGGAGCACTTTGTCAGTGGCTTTCCCAAGGCTGGATGTAAGAGGAGAAGGGACCAGGACAGGTCCTCCCTGTTGTCCACGCTCTGCACATCTCATGTTGGGTGTTGTCCCTCTCTCCAAGTCCCTGCAGTGGCTTTTAGGGGATGAAAGCACCCAGCAGTGATCCCTGGGGTGATCCTGAGCCCCTCATCCCACAGGCTGGGATGCTGGGCAGCTCTAAGGTGGGGTCCAGGGCTGGCAGGGAGGGCATCCCACATTGGCACCAGGAACCCACATCCCTTGCAGGAACTTGTGCCTTGGCTGGGAGCACAAGATTGGAGGCTGAGGAGGGGCCCTTGGTCTCTCTTTTTTTTCCCCTCTTCCCCATCAGAGGCTCTTCCTTTGAGAATCAGCAGAGTGGGATAATGGAGATGCAGGAGCCTGGTTCTGCTTCTTGCCCCTGACAAACCCTCTGTGTGCTGTTTGCTTTCTGAAAGCAGCTTGTAGCTGTGCTGTAGGTGACCACACAAAAGCCAAATCCCTTCCCTTATGGAGCGTTGCTGCTTCCTGCAGATTTTTTTCTGTCGACAAGAAATGCACCATAAAATGAATTTCCTTGGTCAGGATTGCAGGAATTCTGGAGTGTGCCTCTGTGATGCTGCAGAGTGAACAGGAAACTACTGTAAAAAGCCTGTGCCAGTGATTCTGCTCTTAACAGGAGAAAGATTTGGGAATGCCCTTCAGGTTTCCACTGCCTCGAGGAGGAGGATGTGGGGAGATGGGGGTGTGGGGTGACACTGTGTGGTGAGCAGTGCCTGGACCTTGGCAGGCTAATCTGGGGAGGAAAAGGGAATCTGTTGCACAATTAGCTTTGAACCATCTGGATTTTCTCTGCCAGTCCGTCTCTGGCTGCTCTTCCCCTCTGTAAGGAATCACAGTGCTGTGATTCCAGCAGGTGGGATGGATATTCCCTGCACCACTGGCTGGCAGCACAGGCAGCAGGCATAGGTTTCCTCTGGATGAGCTGTTTTCCAGCTGGGATGTGAAGGCTGTGCTCCAGGGATGCTCTTCCAGTGGAAATATCTCCATGTGCTGTTTTCTCTGAGCACAGGGACTCAGGGGCTGCGTGGGTGAAGCTCCATCCTGCAGCCTCAGTGTTATTTTAATATCACTTGTGTGTGTGTAATTTGAAAAATTTGATAAAAGGTTGCTATTAAGGCCAGAAAATCAAGCCTGTAGCTACTGGGAACTGTTGAAAACAGGATTTGCAGTGCACTTTTTGCTTGGATCTTTAGAAGCACATGTTGCAATGGTGCTCTTTGCCCAGGTGCCTTCTCTTCTCCCTCCAGATCCTCACATACATTCCCTGTGCTCCTGGCATGGATGGGGCACAGCTACTTCTCTCCTTCTTCCATCAAAAACAGGAGGTGGCTCAGGACTGTGTGGGTCTGACTGTTACAGTGAATAACTTGGCTGCTTGCAGTCAAAAAACGCCTGCAAGTCCAACTGGAACTGAAAAGTCAGGGTAAAACACAGATGGACTTGCCTGCAGTTTTCCTCCCCAAAAGCACATTGAATTTTTCTTTTCAAGCCCATCCCTGTTGCAGGGGTACAAAGCTCTCCTGTCCCTGTGGATGGCCAGGGAGGCAGAGGGGGCTGGCCTGACCTGCAGCCCTGTTCCCATTCCCAGTGCCCGTCCCGGGTGCTGCTCCTCTCCCAGCTGACACTAGGTGGTAACATCCATGTTCCTATCAGGCTCTTGTCACAGATTTGGGGCTGCAAGGCAAACCCTGGAGCTCATGGGATTCCCAGATGTGGATTTTTCCCTGGCAAAACCCCTGAGCAAGGGGCTGCTCCTCCTGAGGGCAAGAGAAGGCTCAAATAAGTGGAACCAATATGGAGTTAAATGCCATAAATTACTTGGAGCAGATGATAAAGGACTGGAAGTCTGGAAAATGAAGCCATGGGTGGTCTGGGTCCTCACTGGATACAAGGAGTGTAGATAATTTAGGGGAGGGTAAAAATGGTGTAGCAAATTTTTGGCAGAGCTCTGCCTTAGGATGGAGCAGAGTATGTTTGGGGGGGAATGTGGGGGGCTGGTTGTTGCCTTTGGTTTAAAGCAGAGGGATTTGGGAGCTGTTCTTGGGGTTGATGTGGATCCCCTTTAGCAGCTCAGGGTGAGCTGGAGGCAGAGGAGCCCCTGGGACCCCCCGTGGGTGTCACCCCCTCAGCACCCTCTGGGCTGGCATCCTCCCAGAAAAGGTGGATCTGCACCTGGTGAGCTTTTCTCTCCTAGTTGTTGCCCCCCTTCTGCCAGCTGCACGTTGGGTTTGGTCCAGGGTCTGATCCTGGCTTGGTGTGGATGTGAGGAAGGGGGAAAGTGGGTTTTTTGGGAGGAAGGTTTAACTTCATTGCCCAGCTCGACCTGCTTTTGGTGCTGATGGACCAGCACATCGTGGCTCTGGATCTCCCACCCTCCTCACCCCACTCTCCTCCCACCTGCCCCACTGTCTCCTCAGTGAAATCTCCTCTCTAGGGCAGCCGTGGAAGGACTGGGTGTGATTGGGAAGTGATGCAAACAGATATATTTTCTTCCCCCCTGATGATGCTGGTGATGTTTCCTCCAGCACAGCACAATGGTTCCCATTCATCCACCCTTTTGCTGGGAATGCTGGCCTTGTTTTTGATCTGTTGTGCCCACAGATTGTTTCCTGTCCAGCTTGGGTAAAACAGACAGAAAAGAGGCTTCGAGTTGACAGGCAGACTTTGAGTATGGCTTGGAAAATATTATTTCATGGGACAGCCTGTGCCTCCCACGCTGTGTCTCTCAGGCTGGGGGAAAAAAAAAAAGGGGCTTGATTAATGTACAGAGATTGAAACCAGGCAAAAATTTTATCCAGTGTTTTCTTTGAATGAATGGAAATCATTGTGGTCTGGGAGACAGCAGAAGACACACTGGGGTTTTCTCTCATTCACACACATGAGATCCTGTCTCTTGCTCATGAATAGATCCACAGTGGAGCTGAGAAAGAGGAAGGATCAAAATGGGGGGGGGTCGAATCCTGACCTCTTTATCAAGTCACAAAAACACCTCATGGAAAAAAAAATAACCCTAGGGATGAGGCGAGGTGGGGTTCATGGGGATTTCCACCTTTCCTGGGATCTCAGACAAACGGGAGCAGCACAAAGCCCAACTCTGCCCCTGGTTACAAAACAAAGCTGTGGGAAGATGCTTATTAAGCAGCTTTTAATTAACCTGTCCTGAAGGTAAATGGTGCTTGCTGAGAGTTACAGGTTCCTCCAGGGCTTTTCCTTGGGAAGGTGGGGATGGGACTAAGGTGTGTTGTCACCCCGGCTCTGGGGCACAAAGTGGTCTGGAAAGGTTTGAGCCACAAACCAGGATTGTGGCTCCTCAGCTGCTGCATTTCTGATCATGGCTGAGATGGATGAAGAGATGGAGGTGGGACAGAGAGGAGGGGGACAATGAGAGGTGGGGACACATGAGGTGGTTCCTGCTGGTGGTGATGGTGTCTTCCCAGCAGACCCCCTAGTCCAGATATCCCAGCCCCCAGGAGGAGAAATGCATGACTTAGGCACAAGAGAAGGTGTCAGTGCCAGATGGAAGGAGTGGATGTTTGAGGAAGTTCCACCATCACTTGCTGGGAGAGCTGGGGCAGTACATGTGCTCCTCCTGCCAGAGCCTCGGGATCCTCTCCATGGCCATCAGAAAATGGTGTTTTATTGTCAACAGACAGTGCAGCTCTGCCTGTCTGTCAGGAGAAGGAACCAGGTGCCAGGCCTGTGGCACAGGGAAAAGGGCACAGTGGGAAGCCCACCTGCCTGCAGCCCCATGGGAAGGGGGCCCACCCTTGAGCAGATGCAAAAGGAATCCAGTTTGGATCTGCAGCTGCCCCCCAGTTCCAGATGGGAAAGCATCTCCTTGGCAGTTCTTGGCAGTGAACAAACTGCCTCTGGAATGCTTTTCCTTGGCCTCACGATGCAGGTCCTGCCTCCTGTCAGGCTGAGGGAGGCAGCTGGGTCTGCCCCATGCACCAGAGCTGGGAATGCTTTTGGAGGATGGATGCTTTTCTTGCTCTTAAATTCCTGCAAATGGTCACTTGGCTGCTCGGGGTGGTTCCCCTTCCATGGCTGTGTTTTGGGGCAGTCTCTTCCAGAGGCAGTCCCAGGTCTGGCCACACTGCTGGGGAGCATGTGGAGGTGCCAAAGAGGGAACTGCAGCTGAAGGTTCCTGTGGAGGTGCTGGGCAGGGAGTGAGGGTGATGAGGAGCATCTTCCAAAACCCTCCTCCAAAGCCAAAAAGCCAAACTGCAGGAGTTGGGGGCTGTTAGAGAAAAGCAGGTGCTTTGAGCTTTGCTGGAATCCAGAAACCAAAATTCAAGGCACTCAAAGGGGAAACTTGGCCAGTGTGGTGGAACCAGGCTGGGAGGAATCCCTTGGGGAGGAATCCCTCTGGCTCTGTGACTTGTGCCCACGTGTCAGAAGCTCCTTGGCCATGTTAGTGCCCCTCAGGTTTGGTGACAACACTTATTCTTCTTCACTTTCCTGTCCTTCATCCGATTCAACTGGACTGAAAGCCCAGAGCAGCCCAGCTCCTGGGGCTGGATGGGTGCTGCAGCCAGGATTTACTGCCTGGTTGGAGGAGGAGAACATCTCCCAGGTGGGCAGGGAGGTCTCCAAAGCCTGGCTGGGAGCTGAGCTCTTGGCTGCCAATCCCTCTCTGGCTCTTCACCTTTACGTCACTGTGTAAATAGTCTCCCTCCTCTTCCCTCTCACTCCTTCCTCATCCCCTACTCCAGTGTCTAGACTGAGGAGGGTTTTTGCTTGATTTGTAATGCTTAGGAGAGACAGCTGGTCTCCCAAACAACATCTGGCTCCGTGGAAAGTCTGTGTAATGGCTGCATTCTTCTCTTTCTGTGGCGGCTGCTGTGTGTGCAGATACAACCTGAAGGGCTGGGAATGCCAGGGGCAGCTCTGGCTTCTCCCCTCTCCAGAAGGGAGAGTTGCTCAGCTCTTTCCTGGGCTGCTGTTGGACAAATGAATGGTTTGTGGATGGCCAGGCAGGCTGTGATGGAAATTTAAATTAGATGTTGGGAGGAAATTCTTCCCTGTGAGGATGCCCTGACACAGAGTGGCTGCCCCATCCCTGGAAGTGTCCAAGGCCAGGTTGGAGCCACCTGGGACAGTGGGAGGTGTCCCTGCCCAGGGCAGGGGGTGGGATGTGCCCACCCTTGACCTTGGTGCCCGTTCCCGCAGGATGAAGTTCTCCAGGACTTTACCAGCAAGGTCTCTCCTGCCCAGCTTTGATCTGCAAAGTCCACCCATTTCCTTCGCAATAGAAAAGAAAGAAGGCAAGGCAAAACAGGCAGAGCAAGCCAAGGCCATCACCCCTGATGTTTGGTGACACCAAACAAAGCTCACTTTGAACCCCAGCTTGGCTGAGCAGCCCCAGTGGCCTGTTCCTCTCCTTGCAGCCTGGTTTAAAAATAAACCCTCAGAGAGGGGAAGCAAATTGAATGAAGACATTGTGGCAGAACACGGGGTGATAATGGGCCATTTTAGAGCTACAGCTGTTAGGAAATTGTTTGGTTCCAGGTTTTCAGGCGGCACAAAGGAGCTGCTCTGGTGCTTTCACGGTTTAACAGAGATGCTGCAGGAAGGGAAGAGGGAAAATCATTTCAGTGCTTTTAATTTTGCTCTTAGCTAATCATTCCCAGTAGGATGCAGATGGGGGCACATGGGAATTGGGTGTGAGCTCCTCGATGCCTCCCTGGCACAGCGGAGAGCTTGGGATGCTGAGCTCCATCCCCACGTCCTGAAGCCACCTGAGAGAGGATGAGTGAGATTTTTATCTCTCTTATATATTAACTTTGATTCGGTGTGGGTTCTTTCCACCCTTAACGGGAAGGAACAACAGGGTCTTTATTAACCACACTCATTCTCCTTCCCTGACTGTTGTTCTCCCTAAATGATGGGGCCATGTGTGCCAGAATCTGTTGGACAAGGCAAGAAATGCCTAAAAAACCACCCCTCAAACCATTCCCCCACCCCAGAATGTTATTTACACTGAGATTCCCATGATATACAGAATAACTTTCAATGTGAAATGTGCTTCCAGTTTGAAGACTCCTACAAAAAGGAGAGAATTGGTGTTTTTGCATGAAGCCATAAACATGAATTAGGAGTTTTTGTATGTGGACCATAATCCCAGACCTGCTTTTAGACCACCCAGCTTCTCTGTGTGTTCAATTTTTTTTTAAAGTATTTTAATAACATTTATAAGGTTCTGTATCTCCCTCCAGCTCCAGCCCCTACCTGAGATCAATGCAACCACATTGTTAAATCCACTTTATTTAGGGCCATGCCTGTATGAATTGGTAAAAATTGAAATTATTTGCAGCCTGATGCTGTTTAAAATAGAATTAATGAGGTCTCACATGAGGGTTGTCTTAAGGTGTTTAAAAATAGGGTCTCAAGTGAAACCTCCTGGTGATGGTTGGAGCTGGAAGGTGCTGCCTGTGGCTCAGTGGCTGCCAGGGGAGGATGTTCTTGGTTTCTGCTTGAAAATGGAGCAATTCCTGTCAGCTCTGACGAGGTATGAGAGCCACAGGCTCTTCTTTTTACAGCTGTTGTACTCTTGTAGCAGTTTGGGGGGATTTATGTGTTTCCTCAGGGCTGGGGTTCTGCAGGGCTTGAGTTGGTACCTAAAGATGCTGAATCTGCTTCTGGAAAAAGGAAAGATGTTGGGAATAATGGGAATGATGGGGGTCCTGCAGCTCTTTGTGCTGCTTTTTAATGCTGCCTTCCTCTCCTGGGGCTCATCTGCCTCAAGCCAGAGCATTGTCCCACCTCAGGCTGGGTCCCCATCAGAGCTGGGGGCTGCCCAAGGGGAGCCCTTTTGTGTGTGTGTGGTGTCAGTGGTGTCAGATGTGGGAATATTTGGGTCTTGTGTTGGTCCCTTTCCTTGGGCATGAGTTCATCCCAGTAAATACGACTGGGGAAACAATGCTGGGAACAGGCAGTGACATCTTTATCCATTTTTGAAGTGCCCAAGGGCAGGTTAGACAGGGCTTAGAGAAACCTGTGCTAGTGGAAGGTGTCCCTGCCCATGGAAAGGGGTGGAATGAGTTTAAGATCCCTCCCAAACCAACACATTTCACAATTTTAAGATTTACAGGTATCTGTGAAGTTTTCAGCTGGGTGGACTGCAACTGTGCAATTATGAATTTCTCTGTGTGATGCATCCTGCTTTTTTGCAATGTGCCATGAGAGCAAGCAGCAGGACAAGGGCAATTCCTCATGTCCTGCAAAGGAGGTTTTTTTCAGGAAGCAATTCCAGGGCCTGGCCATGTCTCCTGCTCATTTTGCAGGTGCCAGCTCTGGAGAGCCAGTACTGACCAGATCCTCAAGTTCACACTCTTATCCAGCAGCAGGAGAAGATGTCGAGGCTCCCTGAGCCTTTCCTGCTGCTCAGCGAGGTCAAACCATGGCAGAAGGAGAGCGCAGAGCTCGTGAAACGTGTCTTTGTGCTTCCCAGATCGGGGGAGATGTGAACTTTTACCCTGTGCATGAGTCTGACTCATAAATCAAACAGTTACATAAATAACCAGGCAGATAAGAATAGAGATTTTAAAAACTCCAGAGGCATAAATAGTCCCTAGACAATGGGACCAGTCCGTGGGATCTGGTGATGGATACACGTCTGCCCTAACAGGGAATGACCTCCAGCTTCTACCTCCATTCATCCAACACTGAGGTTCTGAACTTGTTCTTGATCTGGAAGGGGATGTCCAGACCTGTGTCCTCCCAGCTGAGCCCCAAGTAATGAGGGACAGGATAAGGGGAGGTTTAGGTTGGATATTGGGAAAACTTCTTCGTGGGAAGGGTTGCTCAGGGCAGTGGTGGAGTCTCCATCCCTGGGGGGATTGAAGCCCTGTGGCACTTGGGGACAGGGGTTAGTGGTGGCCTTGGCAGTGCTGGGTTAGACTTGATGATCTTAAAGGTCTTTTCCTTAAAACAGTTCCATGATTCTGTGTTCCTGGGATGGCTTTCTCCTCAAAATCCATGTCTGTGGAAGGTGAGGAACGAGGGCACACAGTGTAGCCAGCCCTGGGTCCCCCTGGGGGTGTATTTTCTGTGGAGGGTGGTCCAGGGGGGGAGCAGGTGAAGGTGGTGATGGCCAGGGGGAGCACGTGGTGAGAACACTGAGCTCAGTTTTGCCAGAGAGGGGAGGTGAGTGGCAGCCCCATCCCAGACTGACCCAGCACCAGTGGGATTTGAGTGGGGAAGACTGGAGAATTCCATACTCTTCAGCTGAAGTTCACATCCTGGCTGCTGCACTCAGAGGGGAGAGCAGGTTTTATGAGTCTGAACTGAGCTTACGTGCCTTTGGGATAAATTAAGGGTAAAATTTCCTAAAATTGTAAATGTTTACAGCGTGTGGACCCAGAGCCAGGGGGGTAAGGCTGGCAGAGGGCCAGGCAGCAGATGTGACACAGAGCAGGAGGCACAGCTCCCAGCCCAGGAGATTGGGTGGGAAGAGGGAGAAGAGGGAGGGAAGTGGCTACTGAGCAGCAGCACTGGAAGGGCCAAGTATTGGGAGAGCAGGTGTTGTTCCACCAGGATGTGCCACACATGGCTCCTTCAGCAGAGACCCAACAGGAAGCTTCTCATGGAAGAAATTCTTCCCTGTGAGGACAAAATTCTTCCCTGTGAGGGTGGGCAGGCCCTGGCACAGGGTGCCCAGAGAAGCTGTGGCTGCCCCATCCCTGGGAGTGTCCAAGACCAGGTTGGAGCTGCCTGGGACAGTGGGAGGTGTCCCTGCCCAGGGCAGGGGTTGGAACTGGATGGACCTTAATGCCCCTTCCAAGCCAAGGTGGAGGTACCAGCTCCATCCCCTGCCCGGGAGGAGGGCACACATCATTCCATGCATTCCTCTGTCCCTCTGGGCTGGTGGCTGCACTCAAGAGAAGGAGGCTCAGTAGGTTTATATCCTAGTTTTCCCTCTTTTTTTTTTTTTTTTTTAATAGTTTGAAACATTTGAGGTAAAATCCTACCTTATCCAAGGGCAGATCTGCAGGACCAACATCCTCCCGCTCCCTTTGTGCACCTGCCCTTTAAGGTGCTGAGCGCCACGGGCTCACCAGGAGCCCCGTGTGCCCATGGGTGGCTCAGGCTGCTGCTGGGGGTGGGAGTGTGACCCAGGGGACATCAGGGGTGATGACAGGACCTTCCC
>VXBA01001643.1:1118091-1132912 GCA_013399895.1 Serilophus lunatus | reverse complement strand
GTTCCTACAGCTCCTTGCATGAGAGCCTCCCGTGCTGGAGCTGTGTGGAACAGGTAGGGCAGGAATGGGACACGCCGAGGGCCCCGCAGAGCTCCTTCCCATTCCCACCTGCAGCCCTGATCAAACACCTCGACGGGCGGCCCGAGTGGGAGCCATGATGTAATCTTGGGAGCCCAAAACAATCGGCCCTTTCATGGCAGGACGATAACAATCAAAACAGTATGTAAGGGCCTGCCATGCAAGAATACACATGCACATTATACACTGGAGGGAATTGAAAGCCGGAGTGAAAAGGGGCTTGTTAAGAATATGTAGCCTGCTTTCATAATCAGTTTGTAAAAGAATAGGCCCTTGAAAACAAGGGTTTAGGCTTATAGAAGGCTTTCTGTGCCTTGACCTTGCAAATATGCAGAGATGCCAACTTTTTTTTGAAAGTGAACTTGGAGTCTCCCAGCGTGGTGCCATAGCAGTTGGCAGGCGAGCTGGGGGTAGGAGGTCCAGCCCCAGTACGTTCCCGGGGGACATGGAGTCTTTCCCTTGAGCTGGTCCTCGGTGGAGCTCCACCAGGATGTCACAGATTTACCTTTTCTTCCTTAAAACTGCTGCACTGGGCTCTGCTGCAGGAAAAGTCAGCCCAGGCCAGGGCAGCACCGCTGGCTCTCCGCAGAGCTCACGTGAAGGTGACACGTGTCCTGGTGGGGTTTCTGTTCCCAGACTGAGGAGGTTATGGGGGCCATCATTGTCATCCCCCCCCATTTTACAGGTGGGGAAGCTGAGGCAGTGCTGGGAAAGGTAACATGTCCAGTGCATGTCGGCTCCTTCATCCTTGGTGCTTCCAAGGGCGCCTGAGTCCATTGTGCCCAAGTGGAGGAGACATTCAAGTGACATTCCCATGCAGAGCCACTAACAGGACACGTGCATCTCCAGGCAGAGTCTGGTGTGGTTTCCCCTGGGATGCGCTTCCTTTGGATCAACCCACATTTGTAGGTTGGGGATAAGCCACAGGTTGTCCCCCTTGTCCAACTGGCTGCAGGTGACTCATCCACAGAATCATTTGGGTTGGAAAAGAGCTCTAAAATCATTGAGTCCAACTTGTGATCCACTGTGTCACCCAGTCCAGGGACGGAGACTCCACCACCTCCCTGCACAGGAATCCAACCAGATGGGATCTGCTTCTACCACCTCCCTCCCACTTATCCCCCACCTTCCTCTCTTTGGAGACCCTAAACTTCCCATCCCTCTGGGCTCATCTCCCCATTTCCATCTCCTCTGTGTCCCCCCCATCTCCCCGTGGGCACCCCCAGGTTCTGCTCCCCCGGGCCCGGGCTGCTCGGGTCTGTCTTTGTGCGTGTGTTTTACAATGTATTCCTTTGCAGTCGGGGGAAGCCTTCCAAGAATCCCCACCTATTTCCGTAATAAGGCGCCTTTGTTCCCCTCGTACACAATGCAGCTTTGATTCCGTCCCTCCTCAGCGGCCGCGCTGCCGTCAGCTCCACACGGGAGCCGTGGGGAAGGTGTGAGCTGTGCACGGGAATGGCCCTGGGGATGGGTTTTGTTCCATGCTCGGAGCACTGGAGGTAAATCTCCTTTGCTTCAGCACCCGGAGATCTCCCGGGACGCGGCGCTGGGCAAACAGAGGTGGCCCCCGAGGTTCCCTTTGCGCGGTGAACCGAGGCAAAGCAAATAGGAAGGTTTATGCGTTCCTGGCCTCCATGTTGTCACGGAGTTATCCTCATCCTGATGAGATTAGTGTCTCTGGGAAAGGCTCAGAAGGCCCCAAAAGTCCAAGAAACGTTCAGGCAGAGCTGTGGTGGGAGGAAGCCTTGAAGGAACGAGTGGTTCTGGGCGAGCAGAAGACCTTAGTGGGAACATGGAGTGACTGGAGGCCAGGAGATGTCCTGGGGACCTTCTCAGCCTGGTGCTGAGCCCAGAAGGTCCTTTCTCCTCCATGGATTGTCCCAAGGCAGGAGCAAGAAACTCCAGGTGCAGGAAGACCCGTGGCGCCAGGCTGGGTCCGTGGTGGCCTTTGCTGTGGCCACGCCACATGCTGAACCAACAGGGCCCAACAGCTGCATTTCTTGGGAAAACGAGGAAAATCCTGGAATCCTGGCCTGGGATGGGGCATTCATTGCTGCTGAGAGCTGGCCTGGCCCCGTTGGTGTTGACCCTTTTGCTGTGGCGTGCACGTGCTGTGGCACGAAGGTCACTGCAGCCAGTTGTTTGCCACCTGCAGCCTCATTCCCACCCCCTTCCCAGTCCCTGGCACATACCAGACCCACTGGACATCCAGTGCTGCCATGGAGGTGGCCCATTCTGTAAGGGGTGGTTCTTGGTTTTGGGGAGCCCTGATGGGTTGTGCTGGGGTGTGTCTAAGGGAGAGGAGGAAGAGACCAGGGACAAACCCACCCGATGGGCTTCTCCTGGATCTCCCCCTGGATTCCATCCCCTTCCTCCTGCCCCTCTGGGCTCTCTCCCTGAGGCTGCTGCAGGGCCAGGGGTCAGCACGGGGTCCCCTCCTCCCAGTGAGACTGGGGGCAAGGGGGGGACTCACCACCCTTCCCACACAGACCCCTCCATTCACACCTCCCTCTCCCACCCCATTAATTTGTTGTGGTCGGGGCCAGTAAAAGCTGCTTTGTGCAAAGGCGAGGGAAGGAGGAAAAAAAACCCAGCACAGACAGCGGCCCCAGTGTTTTCGAAAAGGGATGGTTTTCCCCCTCCGTCCTCTCTCTCTTTGCCTTGAATAATGTTTTTGATTGTAATAGCCTGTCCTGGTTAGGGAAACCCGCAGCCTCTCCCCCTTCCCCTCCCCTCTTCTGTAAACCCTGGTAGAAGTTTAAACAACCCAGAGAGATTTTTCTCACCAGTCTTATTTTACTAATAGGAAACAAGTGTTTGGAGCAGCAAAGGGAGCTTGGAACTGCTGGCAGAGGAGGAACTGACCTTGTGGAGAGGCACTGGGGTCCTGCCTGGAGTTGGGAGCTGGGACAGGTCACAGCCCAGCCCCTCGTTGCTGGAGCTTTGAGCCCCCTGGGTTGGTCCCTCTCTTGGTGTCCCACAGACACAGCCCATGGCCAGTCCCACCAACACCCACCAGGGAAACCAGAACTGCCAGAGTTCAAGGCTCTCAGGCACATGCTGGGACTCTTGGGGTGTCCTGTACAGAGCCAGGAGCTGGACTCAATGATCCTGAGGGGTCCCTCCCAGCTCAGGATATTTTGTGCTTCTATGATTCAACTGTGGAACAAGTGACATTTGTTGAACCCAAAGTGACCACCCCATAAACGAGCCCCATTTGGTGCCTGAAATGTTCTCGTTCCTTTAGTCAAGGAGAAAATTCCATATCCTGATTTGCTGGTTTTCCCAAGAAATCCAAAATTCCCGCTGAGCTGGAAGGGGAAGGCTGAGGTTGGGTGATGCTGGTGGGGTCCCAGGAGCAGCTTCTGCTCCAGGAGATGCTGGTGCACAAAGCTCTGGTGCATAGGGGGTCCAGTGAACTCTCCCACTGCACACCCAGCTTTTGTGACCACTATTTCCATTTTGGATAAGCTCTGGATGATGTGGTGGTCCCATGTTTCTTTTTCCCTGGCTCCCAGCATCCTGCCCCAGGCTGAGCTTTCCACCTATAATATATATATATATATATATATATGTTTGTGGGTTGTTTTTTGTGGTAGGAACTTAGCCATTGGGATTGGGATCCAGAATTTCCCGGAGGGCCTGGCTGTCAGCCTGCCTTTGCGAGGGGCTGGATTTTCCACGTGGAAAGCATTCTGGTAAGCTGAGCTCCTCTTCTCCCAGGGAAACAAGAGCCCTCCACCAGTATCCTCTGCCCATTGATTTCCTCCTGTTTTCGTTGTGTTGTTCCATCATGGAGCTGCCCTTGGAATGAGCTTGCTCCAGATCTGATGTGTTCCCTCTTGGAATCACAGGGAGCTGGTGCTGGGAGTGCTGCTGGTGTCCAGCCTTAAGGAATGGCAGTGAACTCCCTCCACACTCCCCACGCTCAGGTCTGAGCCCCTGACTCCTAGGGGATGCATCCATGATCCCAACAGGTCACCACATCCTGCTTCAGTGCCTGTGGTGAGCTCCTGGATCCTGCACTAAACATTTTTCTTTATTACTATTTTTTTTTTCTTTTATTTCCTCTTTGCTCTCCCTTCACTCTAGGCTAGATTTCAAACCCACTTTTAGGGTTTTTTCCCCTTTTCCCTGAGGTGAAAAAGCCAAGGGCATGACCCCTGGGAGTGCAGGGCTGTGCACGTGCACGGGGTGATGGATGGGAGGGCAGGGGGAGGCTCCCAAACTGCTCCCCCCAAAGCTTTGTTTTCTTTTCCTCCCACCCACCTCCATGTGTGCAGTTGGTGCTGGGACCTGCACCAGGTTTGCTGCTGCTGGGAAGGGAGTTCCCATGGCCTGGAGAATTGAAACAATCCTAGAGAGAAAGAAAATGAGCAGGAGGAACATGATTTTATCCTGGTTGAGTCTGTGGCCGGGTGTCCTCTTTGGGACTGAGTTATGCTGGTTGGAAATATTTCCTTTCTGCCCCATCCCTGCCCAGGAGCTGGATCCCCAAATCCCACAGAGCTCTCGGGGCAAGAAATCTGATCATGCCTTAATTCCATTCCTAGCAAATTCAGCTCAGTTAGGTCAAATCATGGCCTGTTTAAATAACCCAGGTGGCTTGGCTTGGCCAGTGTCTGAGCTCCTCCTGGCCACGGTGCCATGTGGGGATGGGGGAGCTGTGAGCCCTATGGGATGGGCTGTGCCACCCTTCTCTCCAGGGCCCTGGGAGCTTTCAGTCTGGGTGTTTGGCAGGTATGGGCAGCTGAGTGGGATGGTGGAGCCCTTGGCCGGTGTCTTCGGAGCCTTCGCCGTGGTGGTGGCAGAGCCTCTCCTGCCCTACGCCCTGGGCTTTGCTGCTGGAGCCATGGTCTATGTGGTGATGGACGACATCATTCCCGAGGCACAGACCAGGTGAGACCCTCAGGACCACCCCTACAGCCAGGTAGACACGGGGGGGAAGCACAGAGGACTCCAGAACGTCCCTTCCCTTGGCTGGCTGAGAGATAAGCAGCCCTTCCCCGCTCCCAGACATCATTCTCGGCTCCGTGCAGCTCATGTCTCCCTTCTCTCCCTGCAGTGGCAATGGGAAGCTGGCATCCTGGACTTCCATACTGGGATTTGTGGTGATGATGTCCCTGGATGTTGGGCTCGGGTAGGGCAGTGCTTGGATTTCCAGGAGAAGACTTGAGAGCCACGTGAGCAGCGTTTGGAACTGGACACGCGCTATCCTCGGACTGCTTTTGTACATATCTTTTTTGGATCTGGTTTGGTGTTGATTTCCTATAATTTTATATCTCTTCCTCCCCTCCAATGTCATGTTGATGGTTTTCAAAGCACAAATACGGGTGGTCCCTCCCAGATCCTGGTTTTCTTTCACCACCAGATTTTGTTTTCCCCTTGGGAGGGTCGTTGGATGACGCTGGGCTGGTTTCTCCAGGTCACTCTGGATTTTGATCATCTTTGTTCTGTAGAAGGTTAGAGATTCTCTGTCCTGTTTTGAAGCTGGTCTGTGGTTAAGTACTGAGGCATTGGAATGGAGTAAACTCCTCAGGGAGTCTCAAATTCCACCCTTTTTTGGGAATGCAGGTGGAAGGCGTTAGGGCTACGATAACACACACAGCACACCAGGGGATCACAGGCCTCCTGCATCCTGCTGGTCCTTGGGAATGCATCAGGGAATTTGTTTTGATGGATGCAAGTAGCCCAAGAAAATAAAAATGATTTTTCTCGGGATCTCTGCAAGAGGGGAATGTCATTTTTTCCAATATTTATCTGAGCGAGGCACAGTTCTGATGTGTTGTGTCCAATGTTCCAGGGTTTTCTATGGAAAAAAAAAACAGGAAAGAAGAATGTTAGTTATTTCCCAGCACGTACTCTTTGACAAGGGAAGGTGTGGTTCTGCACACTGTCACTGATGTGCTGCCTGATGCTGTACAGCAGGATACAATTCCACATGGACCTGTGTGTGGCCTTCCCAAGGGACTGTTGGTTTACAGCTGCTGGTTCCAGTGGTCCATAACTCCCTGAAGAGCCAACACAGGTTTATCCTGGTGAAGGTCCTGGTCACACTTCCTGGAGCCAAGTCAGCACCTGAGCGTGCTGGGAACCCTCTGCTTCATCAGGATGAATTAATTATCCCACCCGAAGAGCCAGAAACAATCCCCATGGCTGCCTGCTTCTTCACCTGATGCATGTCTTGTGGAATGGCTGTTCCTGAGCAGGCTGGATTGATCCCTTCCAGGCTGAGGAGTGAATCCTGCTCATCCCTGTGCCCGGTGCACACTCAAGGGAGGAGGGGATCGCCCAGGCTGGAAGGATGCTGCAAACCCCAGCTCCCCCTCGCTATGGATGCTTCAATCTTCAGCACAAAGGGCTTCATTACACCCTCCAGTGTGGATGATTGGATCTCCTGGCTGCCTCCTGCTGCTCAGTCCCCCTGGAAGTGGGGCTGGGATCTCATGGATCACCCTCTGGCCCTGCTGGAGGAGCAGCCAAAGGGAACAGGCTTGAATCAGTTGGAGCTGTGCATTTTCATTTGGTTCTTTTTTTGGTTGGATTTCATTTGTACTTCATTTGTGGCTCGCTCTGGATGATGCAAAACTACTGTTTGCCAATGGGTTTGACCTGTCAACTGTGATTGGTTTCAATAAATGGGAAATTGAGAGTTTGCACTGATTTGTTTTACTGCTGTAAAGCCGTAGCTTCGCTTCTCCTACCTTTGTTCTGCTGTGTTTCCTTTCTCCAGCTTAATTGTTCCTGGCTTGTCCAAGGTCCTGCCTCTTGGCCAGGAAGGCAGCTGCTTTGGGGATGAAGAAAGAGGGGGAAAAAAGCTGAGGAAAGGCAGTTTTGCAGTGCCTCATCCAGATGTCTGTGAGTGTGTGTCCCTGGGAGCCCTGGGGCTGTGGAGGTGAGCCAGGTGTGTCCAGGAACAGGGAAAATTTGGGATTGTGGCCCTCAGCTGGAAAAGCAAGGGGTGTCAGGACCCTCTTTTTAAAAGCAACAGTGGGAGCTGTCCTTGCCATCCTGGGGTAGGAGAGGGAAAGGACCTGCCATGGCTGGGAATCAGAGCCCCTGTGACCCACCAGTCCCACCAGTGGACAGGCTGGACCACCTTCCCCTGCTCTTAAACTAGATTCTAGACACTCCAGAAGTGTCTGTAAAGCTTTCAGCCCTCTGTTTTCAGCCTTAAAAACCTTAAAATCCTCAGGGATGTCCACGAATGTCAGGATTGCTCTGACCTGTCAGTGCTATTTGCTGGTTTGATTCCTGGCGTGTGGTGTAAGCTGGTGCAAAAACCACATTATACAGTTAAAGGCAGCCTTGTAATCAGATTGCTGCAAGATAATATCATGGAAAGCATTTAATCCTGCCTGGATGTAGCCAGCCCAGATGATGATGATGCACTTTGGAGCCGTAGGGAGTGAGTGGGGAGGGTGATGCACAAAGCACGTAGGAAAATCTGTCTTTTCTGTTTGTCCCTCCGGGGGGGAATGAAATTATCTCTCTGTTCCTTGGTGTGATTGAAAAGCTGGCGGGGGGCCAGGCCCGAAATTACCCGTGGAAACAATAAGTGTCAATGAAAAGGTGGAGTTTGGAGCAAAGGGAATATAAATGCCCAGCCAAGGCCTGCGAAATGGAGATGGGCTCTGAGCAGTGGATGGAGGAGCTGGGAATCGTCAGGGGACCAGGCTGGAGGGAAATGAGGGAAGTTATCCCATGGTTGGAGATGGGTTTTGGGGTCCTGGGGTGTGCTTGGCCTCAAATCTGTGCTTGGATGAGCAACAGGATGTAACCAAGGGACTGGTGTGGTCCTTCCCCATCCCAGGAAACAGCCACCAAGCCCCCACTCTGCCTCTGGAAAACAGGGAGAACTCCTGTCCCACCTAGCATGAGTTTGTGGCCTCCTTGCTGATCCTTTTGTGGCTGTTTTGGAGTAGAGGATGACCCAAGGGTTTATCTGAAAATGGGAAAATCCCCCAATTCCTCCCAGCCCCGGAGGTGGCTGCGCTTGGCACAGGCAAAGCTCGGGGGTGGTTCAGCACTGCATGTGCAAGCACGTGTGCCCTGGTGTGGGACTGGTGCTCCAAGGGCCTGGAATGCTGGGCCAAGTGTGTTTTCCTGCTTTTCTTGTGTGTTTTTTTTTGTTTGTTCAGAGGCTGAACTGTGAAGATCTGCCCAGGAACAGGACGACCCAGGGCATGGTACCCGACTGAGCTGGTGAGAACACAGTGGAGGAATCCACAAGAAGCTCCTCTAAAACCAGGAAAGCTGCCCAGGGTGAATGTGGGGTTGTGCTTAGAACTAAGTGGAGGATGGAGAGGCTGCTGACAGCTCAGAGCACGGCACTGTCTGTGTGTTTGCCCAGGGATTAGGGCTTTGGAGAGGGGATTACGTGGGCGATGAGTGTGTAATGCACAGCTTTGGCTGCTCCCTCCTGTGATGTGGCTCATGGCCTTAAGGTGAAGGAGAGCAGATTTTGACTGGATATTGGGAGCTGTGGCTGCCCCATCCCTGGAAGTGTCCAAGGCCAGGTTGGACAGGACTAGTGGAAGATGACCCTGCCCAGGGCAGGGGGTGGAACAAAACGAGCTTTAAGGTCCCTTCCAACCCAAACCATTCTGTGGTTCTATGGTCCTGGGATGTATCCTGATTGCAGCAGTGCAATCCCACCTTAGTTCAATGCCAGGCAGCTCCTGGTGGTTGCCTGGGTGGCACGTGGCAGACACAGAGGTTGGCACCATGACATCCTGCTTGGACAGATGCTTCTTTTCCCTCCCCTTCAGCTCCTGCTGGCCCAGCTCAGCTTGTTCCCAGCTGGAATAGGCATGGAAAAAGTTATGGTAGTGCAACCAGGGCAGGCAATCTTCCTCTCAGTGACCAGTGATGGGACCTGAGGGAATGGCTGGAGCTGTGTCAGGAGAGGATTAGGCTGGATATCAGCAAAAAGTTCTTCCCCCAGAACATGATTTGGCACCAAACAGGCTCCCCAGGGATCGGTCACGACCCTAAACCTGCCAGAGCTCAGGGAGCACCTGGACAGCGCTCTAAGGCACAGGGTGGCATCCTCGGGGCAGGGGCTGGGGTTGGGCTGGACGGAGTCCCTTGCAGCTGAGGATGTTCTGTGATTCCAGGATGACTGCAGGAGGGCACAGTCCCGGCAGTGCCGTGAGTCAGGGCGCAGGAATGGCTCCCCGTGGGTGCCGGGCGCTCCCGGCCCGTGCCGGCTGCCGGGGCAGGCGAAGGCGGCTGCGGTTTGCAGGGCTGGGCGGGGACACAAAACCCCAAGCGAGGGCTTTGCACGCAAAGGAACAATAATCCCATTATGAGGCCCCACGGCGTCAAACCAAACGCGGCGCTGGAGCAGCCCTCGGGCTGGCGAGATGCGCGCCCGGGGTGGATCGTGGCACCTGAGTCATTGCTTGTAAAGGGATGGATTTCACCTCCCTCCCCTCCCCTCTGGAAAGAAACAATTCGAACCTGGAGACAAAATGACTTCTATTCTTTGTACACGGCCTTTGTTGGACTTGGCAGCCGGGCTGCAATTAAAGCCGAGCTGCTCGTGCGCTCTCCCCGCGGGCTCCGCAGTGAACCTGCGGCTCCTCCGCCTGCTCCGAGCTCACCTGGCTGCCCCGGTGCCTTCCCCAGAGCCTGCCTTCAGTCCCACTGTGGGCCCCCCACCTCACAAACAAGCCCGGGTTTGGGGGACTGGAGGGAAGAGGACAAATTTCAGCTCATGGTGCCCTTCCCCAGGGCAGGTGCTACGGGGTTATTGGGGAGATGTCATAGAACCCCAGAATGGGTTGGGTTGGAAGGGACCTTAAAGCTCATCTTGTTCCAAACCCCCTGGCCGTGGGCAGGGACACCTTCCACTATCCTATGTTATTCCAAGTCTTGTCCAACCTGCCTTTGGACTCTTCCAGGGATGGGGCAGCCACAGCTTCTCTGGGGACCCTGTGCCAGGGCCTGCCCACCCTCACAGAGAGAAGCATTCCTTCCCAATATTCCATCTAACCCTGCCCTCTGGCCGTGGGAAGCCATTCCCCCTTGTCCTCTCACTCCATGCTCTCATCCAAAGTCTCCTATCCAGCTTTCTTGGAGCTCCTTTAGACTCCTGGGACTGCAGTTCTTGGATGAGCTCCTGGACGCCTTTTTTTTCTGGTGGTTTTATTTAAAATACTTAATTTTTGCTGTTCAGGATCTGGGTAGTGGCTGTGGAAACGTTCCTCTTTGACATCTCAGGGGGATATTTTTCACATGCTTCCATAGTTGGTGGGAGGGTGAAATACCATCAGTCCAGGGATGGCTCTGATACCAGTTCTTCAATCCACATGGTTGCTCCTAATGGGAAAAAAGGAAAATTTACACCCTGTGAGATCTGCAGTTTGCACAGCTCCCACCTTAGTGCCTCTCTTGTTTTAAGGCTTTTACAGTGTGAGGGTTTGTGCAAGAACAGGGAGAAAATATTTTCAGTATGTCCTTGGTCGAGATTTCTGGGAAATGTTTTGCTGCCTTATAATCCTACAAGGGGGATCTCGGGAGCAGGAAACTGAGCCTGAAGGTTTATTTTAATATAATCTTACAAAATGCTGATGATAACTAAAAAGCTTTTGTGTCCAGAGCTGGTTTGTGTGGGGAATTGTTTAAATCTCTCTCTGGCTGTTGCCTTCTCGTGTTCCTACAGGAACAGGGAAAGCATTCCCGACTCACAGTCGTTCCCAGCTCATCTTGCACGATCCTTCTGCTGTGCCTGGAGCAGAAACAAACCCACTGCTCCAGAGCCCGCGTGGAAATAGAAGAGAACGGCCTGGATCTGCTTTCCTTTTACTGCAAAATAATTTCCCTGCCATAAAATCACCAGTGAGAGCCAAGGGAAGATTAGGTCATAGGGAAAAACGCCGGTTGGGAAACAATGGAGGGAGGTGCTGGTAACGGCTGGGGTGTGAGACACCCTGAGCCTGGGGCTTCCCCAGGGATCCCCACCTCTGCTGGGACCCCAGCTCCACTGGGACTCCCACTTCTGCCAAGACCTCACCTCCACAGGGCCCCCCATCCCCTCCAGTATGCCAGCTCCACTGGGATTCCACTCCCCCTGGGACCCCCGTCTCCTCTAGGACCCCAATTCCATTGGGACCCCTACCTGTGCCATCCCCAATCCCCAGCACTGCTCCTCCAGCTCTGTCCAGGACAGACCAACGGCATCAGCACTCCCAACCCTTTTTATTTCCTTCTTTCCCAAGGCTTAAACTCCAGTGAGGGCTGGAGCATCCCAGTTTCTCCCAGCCTGGTGTTCCAGTCAGGGCTGGCAGCAGGGGCAGGCGTGAAGTTGGGCATTGAACACAAACCAGAATCTCACAACATGTTTTGTTTCTTCCCCTTCCTCTTCAGGACATAATTTGTCCCAGCTCAGCTCTGCCAGTCAATGGACAAACTTCTGGTGGGACCTGCAGGTTCTTTTCTCTGGTGTGTCCCTGCAGGTCAGAGACCCCAGGGACTTTGGGGGATATGTCTTAAATCTCCTTTTGGTGAAGGTTTCACAAAATCCCTGCAGTGCCCTCAGTTCTGGGTGAGGAGAAAACCCCTTTGGAAACCAGGGAAACGAATCCCTACAGCAAGGACCCCCTGGGGCCTCCTAAGTCATTAAACAAATTAAGTTATTTAGAAGAAGGAGGCCCAGGTGACTGGGTGTGAACTCCCCCGAGGCCTCGGTAATTTCTGTGCGCAGGCAGCACTGGTGGGTGGAAAGGAGACAAAGATTTTGGGCATTCCCCCCTCCCCTGGCAGAGGCAGTGGCAGTGGCAGTGGCAGCTCCAGCCCCAAGTGCTCAGACCTGGCTGTGCTGGGAGCAGGAGCCTGGGCTGGGATGCCTGAGGTGATGCTCTGGTCCAGCAAGGGGCTGTCCCTGTCCCCTGGGGAGAGCTCCCCAGTCCTTCCCAGTCGACTTCAGTTCTTTAAATGGACCTTGGCTCACAATCTGTGGCCTCTGGGATCCAAAGAGGTCATAGGAATATTTAATTTTTTCATGTGTAAATGTTTTTCCTGCCTGAAAAGGTGAGCAGAGCCCACCTCTACCCCGAAACACCTGTGGGGGGTATCCAAACCTTCCACAGCTCCAGAGGGAAATAGAGGGAGGTGCTGCTGAGCCTTTCCTTTGGCCAAGGAAAGGTGTAACATTTCCTGAACTCAGCTGCCTCTCCATTCCCAGGGTTAGCTGTGCTCAGACAACTGAACTGATAAGGTGAAGCATGAGTGTTTCCTTGGATGCTGTGGAGCTCCAGGAGGGACCAGGAACCTCCATGAGCACAGAGACCCTCAACTCCAGTGCTCATTTCTTAGGGATATCAACCCTTCAGGTCCTTTTAATTATTAGTTATCAGCACTTTTCAAATCAAGATGTCTGATAATACCATGGGGAACCCCTTCTGTTCCAACACTGTGAGCTGGGAGGGGATGATGCCTCTTCCAGAGTCAAATGCTGAGCATTTAGTTCAGTTATTTAACTTATTTAATACAGCCAGGAGCAGCTCCATGAGGCTGCTTTGCTCCATGTGCTCAGCTCAGACCCAGCCAGGCTGGCCTGAGCTATTCCCATTTGGAATGGGATGCAGCTGACCCCGAGGGGTCTGTGGGCTCCCATTAACACAGCGAGCATGGAAAATGCTGCTGAGATTCCTTCTCCAGTGGGGGTGGCTTCTCTCTGGTCTCTTTTCCTCCCTCCCCCTCTCCTTGAAGCTCTCCCAAACAAGTGCTGGTTTATTGCTGATCCTTTCCCAGCTGCACAAAGGCTGCCTTGTGCCGCCGAGCTCCAGATGTTTCACATCTCACAAAAACCTAATCATAAGGTACCTGTTTCACTGGAGCACCAGCTGACCTGGATGGGGAAGAGCTTTTGCCTCCCAGCCTCCCACAGGCAGCTGCCAGCAGGTCCCAGCCCTGGGGAGAGCAGATGGGACCTGGGGCATTGCAGGGGATTCAGGGGCCCTGCTGGGGCTGCGTTGTTTGGGGTGGAGAGGATGGGGTGTCACACGTGGAGCAGGATGGGAGATGCTGCCTCAGCAAGAGCAGTCCCTGGGGGAAGAGTTTGGAGGGGTCACCCCAGGGATTTTATTCGTAGAATCATGGAATTGTGAGATGGTTTGGGTGGGAAGGGAGCTTAAAGCTCATTTTGTTCCACCCCCTGCCCTGGGCAGGGTCACCTCCCACTATCCCAGGTTGCTCCAACCTGGCCTTGGACACTTCCAGGGATGGGGCAGCCACAGCTTCTCTGGGATTCCCAGACCCAGGACTCCACTGTCAGCTTGGGGTGGATCCTGCAAAGCCTCGAGGGTTGTGGTCCTTCGGGAGAGGGATGTCCTGGCTCTGCTCCATCCCCACCCCATTCCTTTCAGTGCAATCCCTTAATTGTTTCCAAAAAGCACATGACAAAAGGCAGGGAGCTAATTACAGTGCCTTGCCCCCCCTTATCTCCAGGGAGAGTGTGTTGGGCAAACAGAAAACAGAGGATGGCTGTGGCCAGGGCTGGCAGGGCTCGTTTACTGCCCTCGCTCACAGCTATTTTCAGCTTTTTATTACAACTATAATTATCCATCTCCGTCAGGATCTCACAGAGATTTCAGGAGGCACCAGACATTCCCTCTCCTGTGAGCTGAGGGCTGGGTAGGAAGGACTGTCCTGGTGCTTCCCACCTCGATGGAGGAGGGATGGCAATGCTGCCCCGTGTCTGCAGCTCTTCGGGGACACAGTCTGGGGACACAGTGACCCCCTGCCTTGCCATGGGGCTGCCCTGCAATGAGCCTGCGAGCTCTACAAATCCCTGGAAGGAGTTTGGAGCCAGATGAGGATCATTCTCTTCTCCCACGTAACAAGTGACAGGACAAGGGGAAACGGCCTCAAGTTGTGCCAGGGGAAGTTTAGGGTGGATATTGGGAAAATTTCTTCATGGAAAGGGTTGTCCAGCCCTGGCACAGCTGCCCAGGGCAGTGCTGGGGTCCCCATCCCTGGGGGGATTGAGAAGCTCTGTGGATGCGGCGCCTGGGGACAGGGGTTAGTGGTGGCCTTGGCAGAGCTGGGTTAGACTTGATGATCTTAAAGGTCTTTTCCTTAAAACAGTTCCATGATTGTGTGTTCCTGGGATGGCTTTCTGACCTGGGCAGAGCCTGACCCACCCTTGGGCTGGATGAGGCTTCTCATCTTTAAGATCCAGCGTGAGAATAAGCATCTCCCAGCAGGGCTGGGAGTAGTTACCCAAGGGGGAGGCTGGAGACCTCCCATCCATCCTCTCCTGCCAGGACACTTCACCCACCGGCTCTCCTGGCAGCAGAGAGGCCTCTGCAGTGGACTGACCCCCTGGAAAATGCTCCCCAGCCAAAGCAGCCCCTCATTCTCATGCAAAACGTGCCGGGGGGGAGGGAAGGAATCCCTCCAGAGGGGAGCAGAGCTGGGCAACTTCGCGGGAATGAAGTGAAGTAATCCCTCCCCTGCACCACGAGCATATAAAGCACCGCGGAGCACAAGTGCCTCTCTGTCCCCTCTCTTTCTTCTCTTTCCCTTTAATAATCTTTCTCTTTTGTCCCCATCCATTTCCCCTCCATGTCATTGTCCCCTCTGCTCCCATAGCCCATCACAGCCTGACCCTCTGCCTTGGGGGTGCTCCTGGTGCCACCTGTTTTTTCCACTTTATTTTCCAGGACACCTGATGTATTTATTTTCTTTGCTGGGTTTGTTTTCTTTTTTTTTTTTTTTTTTTTTTTTTTTTTTT
>VXBA01001643.1:1103155-1118025 GCA_013399895.1 Serilophus lunatus | reverse complement strand
GGTTTGTTTTTTTTTTTTTTTTTTTTTTTTTTTGCCTCTGGTTTAGGGTCTATTAAGTTTATTCCTCCTTCCCCTGCCCTGGGAGCCCTGGTTAATGAGTAACCATAGTGTGCTGGGAGGCAGCTGTCTCAGACAAACTGACGGAGACTTTTTTGGAGCTGCATAAGGGAACGTTTGTTCTGCAGCTTCTCAATAGATCCTTGTGCAGGAGGCAAGAAGTGTGGGGAGAGAAAGAAAGAGACACTAAATCACTGCCCTCCTTGAAAATCTCGCTGCGTGTGTGTGTGTTTTTATGCCTTTTTATAATAGATGTTAGATGAGTCACCTTTTCAAGTTGAAATAATGAATTTATCTTCCCAACGGAGCACACAATGTACTTTTTAACAGCGTTTTGGCTTTAAAGCTCTTTTTAAGTAACTTAAGGATAAAACACACAGCCCATATAGATACTGGCAGGGGAGTGGGACTTTGCAGGAGCGTGGATTTTCTTTGTCCCTGCTCCAGTGTAGAGCAGATTTTGGCTCTTGTGGTTCATCATTTTACCTGCTCCCTTCCTCTGCTTTTGTTTCAGGGAGATTTTGGGGGGTTTATCTGATGTTTGCCATTGGCTTAAAGGCTGTTTTGCCTCCCTAGGATGGGAGGTGATGGAAGCTGTGTGCCGTGGACTGGGCAGGTCCTGTGTCCCAGACAGGGTGACCTTGGAGATGGCATTTAAACCTCTCTGTCCTGCTCTGCTCCTGTCACTGAGCAAACAGGTGACGGATGTGCCTTTTCTCAAACCTCCCATTGTGCTGGGAACTTCATGGAGGGTGGATGGGATTGTTGGGAGCAGGCAGAAAGTTGCAGGAACAAATTCCTCCCAGTTGTCCTGAAATGTCTCTCCCCCGCCCTGTGGCTCTGTAATTCCTTGGGTTCTTTGTTATTCCCTTAATTCTTTGCCAACCTTTGGGTTCCTCATGGCCAGCTGAGCACGTTGCAGGGGCTGTGGTGGGTGTGCAGGGTTTGCCTGTGGGCTGGGGAGCACTCCCCCAACCAGGCAATGACCTCAGGGACACCATCCCTGCCCCTGGTCCCTGTGGATGCACTGGGACATCATTGCTTTGCAGCTCAGGGCTGCGCTCTCAGCCTGGCTCTGAGGTCCTGGGCAGTCCCTGGGACCCCTGGCATGGCTTGGGGAGCGGGATGGGCATCTGCTGTGCATCCCATGGGGTGAGCACTCCAAGCCCCCAGCATGGAGGTGGCTGTGGCACCTCTCGTGGCATCACAGAATAATCATTTAGGTTGGGAAAGACCTCCAAGGTCTCTGAGTCAATCCTTTGCCTGAATACCCCCATCTCAACTAAACCATGTCACAAAGTGCCACATCTACTTGTTTTTTGAGCCCCTCCAGGGGCAGTGACTCCACCACTGCCCTGGGTCCAATGCCTGACATTCTTTTCCATGAAGAAATTTTCCCAAATATCCAACCTGAACCTCCCCTGCACATCTTGAGGCTGGTTCCTCTTGTCTTATCCCTTGTTTCCTGGGAGAAGAGCCCAACCTCCACCTCACCCCTCCTCCTTTCAGGTAGTAGGAGAGCTCAGGCATCAGGACCAGTGATGGCAGAGATCCTGCTCTGGACCTGCCTGGGACAAACCCCTCCATGTGCTGTGACACCACACTGCCTTTGCACCTCTCAGACCTCAGCCCAGGAGCAAAGCAGCATGTGGAGGGGAAAGGAGTGTTTCCCAAGGGTTTTCCATGCCTGCAGCCTCTCAGCTTTGCTCCAGGTCCCTCTGAGGAGGTTTTCCCACTGCTCTGCAGCTGGAGCAGCCTGTCCTTCCCAGAGACTGGCCAGCACACACTGTGGTCCAGGCTTTGATCCAGCACTGGAGCAAAAACTAAAAACACATAACCACACTTTTCCTCCTCTTTTACAAAACCTCAGGTTTGGGTTTTGGTTGTTGGATTGTTGTGTGGGTTGTTTTTTTTTTAATTTCAGGATTTTACCCAAAACTTGAGCCAGATTTTGGTTGTTTTTTACCTGACATGGAGCTCCCTGTTCCCTGGAGCAACAGTTCTTTATTGGCTCCTGCAGGCACTTGGCACTCTCAGCACACGAAATAAAAAGCTTTTTGTTTCCATATTTCAATATATTTATATATATTTAACTGATTTGGGGAGGGTATTTGAAGGTCAGAGGACTTTCAGAGGTTACTGTGCTGGCCAGGCCCTGGGAACAGCTGTCCTGTGGGAACTCATTCCCAGCTCACCCTTCCCTGATCTCTCTTTATTTTGCCAGTGCTGGTGCCCATGCACTAAATGCTTTTTTGTTGCTGTCTTTGGTAAAAACCAACAGCAAATTCCACGTTGGACTTTATAGATGTGCCATTCCTGAGCTGGTGTGGTAAAAGCAACACGACCTCGGGCCGTGAACCCAACTGTGCTCCCCCCAAGGTGTTTGTACTAACACAGCTTTTACAGGAATAAGCAGTTTTCCTGCCTCCCCCTTCCCAGTGCTGCTGTGGGGCAGGGCAGGGCTCCCATTCCTTCCCAGTGCTTTCCCTGTTTGCCTGGAGGAGTCACCAGCCCAGTCCTTCCTCCCTGACAAATTCTGGCCATCGGTAATTCTGTATTGCAAGAACATTCTTCCAAAGAAGAGCCAGTGTCCATCCAAACTCCTGGGGGTGTCTCAGCCCTCTTTGGCAGTGTGGCTGCGACACAGAGCCCCCAAACCAGCCCTGAACTTCCCTCTGCAGCAAAACCTTCTTCCCTTTCTATGTGCCATCACACCGGGGATTTCCTCTCCTCCAAAGCTTTCCCAGGGCCAGCAGATCCAGTGGCCAGCCCTGCCCCCCGTGTTGGAGTTGGTATTTAAGGGTTGGAGTCAATGATTTTAGAGGTGATTTCCAACCAAAATGATCCTGTGATTCTGTGTTCAGCAACCCTTGGACCAAAGCACCCCCTGTCTTCCTCTCCATGGAGCACTGGGGGGATAAGGGATGCTTTCAGCTGCTCCAAGCAGATCTGTTGGGAAGCCACTGATTTTCTGTGCCTTGGAAACATCTGGTTGGCATCCTTACATCCACAGGCTCTTGTGTAATTATCCCTGTTCCCTGATCCACACACATCTTATCTTGCTTCATGGGCAATCCTGCCCCCTCCCTGCCCACACCACCCCCAGCACCCGGCCCATGCTCCTCATTAAAAACTTGGTGCTTTTTTCCTCTGGCTCAGGTCTCCCCTCCCCATCTCAGCAGTGGCTGAGGAATGTGAGACAGGAATGCTGTCCTCTCCAAGGAGCTGGGAAGGGGGGTACAGCTGTCACTTCCCAACAATGTGTCTGTTTGCAGCCAGGGGGGTGCAGGGCACCCGCTGCCTCACCTTGCACTGGCATCTCCCAACACCTTCTCCCATCACGTCATAGTCTTGCAACACCAGGGCTGGGAGCATCCCATAAATCAATGTCAAGCTCCTCTGGGAATGAGTAGTGCATTTTCCAGTGCAATTCCTTCTTCAGACTGGTCTTGGAGGCTGGCTGGGGGTGTCTGGGCAGTGCAGAGGTACCTGACCAGCGCCCAAGTCCTTCACACCAGTCAGAGGGTGACACCAGAGCCTGTGGAGCTGTGGCAGAGCCTCACAGAGCTGCAAGTTGTTTTGGGTGATGATGTCCAACAGCTCTGTGTCGTGTGGGTGCTTGGCTGTGGAGGAAATACTAAAAAAAGGGAGTAAATCTCTTAATTAGGATCTAAAAATGGTAATTTACCTTCTGCAGTCCCAGGCCACACGGCTCTGTCAGCCCAAGGAGCCCTTTGGAGACCTTGCTCGGGTGGTGTTGGGTCACCAAGAGCCTTTCCATTGTCCCTGTGTCTGTCTGTCCATCTGCACCCCAGTCCTGCTTTCAAGAGGGGTCCTGGCTGGGACCTTGGCACGTCCAGCACCTCCCTCACGGCTTGGAACACCAGGTTGGCATCTGCCAATTTTAGTGCCGATGCTTTAATTATGGTTTGGGTTGGAAGGGACCATAAAGCTCATCTTGTTCTCCCCCTCTACCATGGGCAGGGACACCTTCCACTGTCCCAAGTTGCTCCAAGCTTTGTCCAACCTGGACACTTCCAGGGATGGGGCAAAAATGGAGAAGAATGGAGAAGAAGAGAGCAGCCAAATTTCTGCGCTTGAATGAAACCAATGGAGCTCCCAGAGGCTGGAATCAGGATTTTCCTGCCACTTCCCAACCAGGAAGGTTTGTCAGACAGACGGTGCTTCACCCTCTTGGGCTCTGAAGCTGCAGAGACTTGCAGTGGAGCAGTGCCAGGCTGGCACCAGGCTGGCACCAGCAGCCCCGTGGGACAGTGAATCCCATGGGAGCAGCACCTGGAGACCTGTTTCTCCACATGGGCATCACCCCACCAGCCCAGGGGCAGGAATGGGATGTGGGGGCTCTGGGGGACACGTGGGGGCTGCAGCAGAGCCCCCCCATCAGCACATTGCCCCAGCTCTGCTCTTCACTGCGAGTTGTGTTCTGGCTCTTGCCAAACAGGTTTTAATTTCTAGAACGTAGGTATGAAAAAAGCAGCACAACCCCCTCCTCCACAGCTCTAAAATATGGCTTTTTCTTCTTTTTAATATACCATAAACGATGACCTTTTCCCTCCTTAAGCAGGCAGCCAACACAAGCACAACAATGTGATTTGTGCAGCGTTTCGGTTGCGGTTTCTTCAAGAAATTCATCTGGTCTCGAAGCAATTAAGGGAAGGGAAGCATTTCCACTCCAGCTTCAGGCCCTGAAAACCTGCCAGGAAGGTTTTTTTGTTCCCTTCCCCTTCGCTTTCCCTCTTGCTCCCCCAGCCTCCCTTGCTCACTTGTCCTAGAAAATTTCTGTGGTTTCACTTCATCAGCTCTTCTGAGCGTGGGAGGGTAAATCCTGACCCGGTGCAGGTGGGAAGATGCTGGATCCCTGTCCCTGTCCGTGCACGGCTGATGGGGTGGGATATCGCCCAGTATCCAACTGGGGAGGGTTGTGCAGGATCATCCCTCCTGCTCAGCATCTTCTGCCACAATTCAGGGGTCCCTGTGGCAGAGGGGCTGTGCCTGGGGAGGGCACTGGGGGCGGTGGCTGTGCCCTCCTTGCGCCTGGTGTCCCCTTGGGGACATTTCCCAAGGCACGTGAGGTTCGTGGAGCACCAGGGGAACCTGTGGGACAACACCGTGTCCTGCCAGGTGACTTTGTCTGGACGGAGCGTGCCTGGGAGAGCGGACCTTAAATGAGCCCTGAAGTCAACAGCACAGTTAATTGCTCATTCATTCCACGGATGGGTTAATAATTAAGTTAAATGAATAATTGGGAAAATAATTAAACTAAACAATAACCAATACACGGGACAATTGAAGCGCTCGGTCTCGGTGCCGAGGTTTTGGTGCAGTTACTCATTTACCGGCAGTTTAGGGCCCGGTTTGGCGTCGCTCTGGCTGTGCCGGGGATGCGACTCCCGGGAAAACACCGGGGCTTTTCCAGGCAAAACCACGGGCTCTTCCCCTCGCTCCCCGATCCTCCAGGGGATGGTGGAGAGCGGCGGGGGTCCCGCTAAAGAGCGAAACACCCCCAATCCTGCTCCCCACCGCCCTCCCCGAGCCGGACGGACGGAGGGAGGGACAGAACGACAGCGAGAGAGAGGCGGCTCCGGGCCGGGGGAGGAACTACAAGTCCCGTGAAGCTGCGCCGCCCCCGGGGCTTTATAAGCGGGAATGGCCCCGGCAGCCGCAGTCGGAGCATCTCTGGCCGCGGCGGAGCCGCTCCCGTGCCCTGCCTCCCACCCCGGGGGTATTCCCGCTGGGGATGGGAGCGGGGCCGTGGATAAGGAGGATGATGATGAGGAGGATGAGGATGAGGATGCCGCGGGACCCGCAGCCCCAGGAGTGTTCCTGCGCTGCCGGGGGGTCGCGGCTCGGAGGCGGAGGTGGGTGCCCCGCTCGGCTCNTTGTGTCCCGCCAGGGCCCGGCCGTGCCCCGGCCCGGGGATGCTCCTCGGCCGGGGGGTGGTTCCCCTTCTCCCCGAGGAAAAGCGTGTGGCCGGTGTTTGTCTCGGTTGGTTTTGGTTTTTTTGGGGGGGTGTTTTCTATGTGTTTTTTTTTTTTAGGGACACACACAACAAACCCCCCCGAATTTTCCCTTTACCGTGGGAATACTCAGCCCTAAAGACTCGCCCCGGGGCAGGTGCCCGGTCGGGGCGATGGGCAACCCGTAACCCCCTCCCCTCCTCTGCTGGGGTCCCAGGGGTCTCCCCAACCTCGGGACTGGCCGCTGTGGGTCCGGGGAGCTGCTGCTCGGAGATATGTGTGATGCACAAGAGCACTTCTGTGTGAATGCTGGAAAAATATGAATGACTCCCTTCTTTTGCTCGCTACAACAAAAAGACCACACCAGTCTAGACCTGCGACCAGTAACACACACAGGAGTGAGGGCTGTCTGCTCCCAGCGACCTGGGGCGTGGAGAACAGCAGCCCTTGCAGCGTGCGAGCCCACGGAGGGCAGGGATGCCTGCTTGGGCAAAGGATGTTTGAGGTTACTTTGATAGAAACAAGAGAAGCTTTTATTGCCCAGACATTGTTAGTGTTGCTCTTTGCTGGCTTGGAATGTGTTTCCTCCTGAAGGGTTTGGAGACTGGAGGAATTGTGCTCGGCTCTTGCTAATTGAGACATCTTTTTATAATCACGGTCACAGCTGGTGGGAGGGAAGCCCGGGGGGGGGGAGAGGGCTGGTGACTCAGGCCTTGGGAAGAAGCTGCATCTGGGTTTGCCTGGTGTTGTGGAGGGGAGATTCTAGCCTGGAGGCTGCAGTAGGGTTCCCAGGACGTTGTCCTTCTCTGCTGTCAGGCAGGTGATGTTTTCAGGACATCAGCTTTCTCATTTCCCTGTAGAATTAGGGGAGAAATCTTCCTGGCTCACCTCAATCCCTCCCATAGGTGTGGAATTCAACGTGTGTGATGAGCTAGAACCCCTGATTCAGAGACATCACGGGGCAGAGGGGGCTGCAGTGTTTTGTGCTCTCCTTTTCAAGGCCTTTGCTGCAAAAAGAGCCAAATCTGCTGGGATCTGCTTTTTCTGAGAGTTTCCCTGGTGCTTTCCGTGTTCAGGTGCCTCTGGTCTGAGATGTGGCACCTCTCAAGCTTCATTTATTGGGTCAGTGGTAACCCTTTTTGAGGTGCTGTTAAAGGCAGTGGGGTCACCCTGCAGCCCCTCTGACAGTGGGACATCAGTTTTTTCATGGGAAGAAGCTCCCAACTGAAGTGTGAAGTTGCTTTGCAAGTGCAATGCATGTGAAAAGAAACACAGTCCCACCTCCTGTGCTGGCAGGAGGAGGTCAAGTCACTCCATGGCCAACAGTGTTCCTCTGTGGTGTCTCCCAGGGTAGGAGGGGGGTTGTTCTCTGGGAGGGAGGCTGAAAGGGGCAGGGTGAGGTGTTGGTGTAGTGAGAGAGACACTGGTGGGTCTTTATGGGATTCAGATGTTCTGCTCTGGCAGATCCAGGAGCTGGAGGTCCTGGTGCTTCTCCTGCCCAAGGAATTGGGAGCAGGAGTGTGTCCCTGCTCAGCTGCCTCTGCTGAGCCAGAAAATCAGTGTTCCCAGAGTCCAGAATGGATCCTCCTGCCTGCAGGGACAGGGCTGTGAGAGCCAAGGGGCAAACAACCCAAATGGACTCAACCCACAGCTCTGGGAAGTTGTCAGACCCCACTTTGGGGCTGCTCCCCCTGGCAAAGGATCCCACAGAGCCCTGTGGAATGGCTGTGCTGGAGCTGTGACCTGGGGAAGGTGGATTCACCCCTTCTGAGCTGGAAAAGGAGGGATAGTGGATGGTCACACAGTGAAAATCACTGCAAATTGAATGAGAGATTGGGGGGGTTCAGTGGTCTCTGAACTCAGGGTCACCTCATCCACACCTGCCTGGCTCAGGGTTACAGGTGCAGAGCAGAGGGGGCTGGAGGGATGTTGTGACCTGGGGCTGGATCCTGACTGTTCTTAGGATCCCCCTGCCTGCAGCAAAGCACAGCTCTGACATCTGGATGCCCTGGGCCCTGGATTTTGGCGTGGTTTGAAGTCTATTTGATCCAGTAGCATCACCTCTCCTTGGGGACAGCAGACCTAGACCCTTCTGGACTCCAGCCCCTCTTTCTGGGGGTCCTTCTGTACAGGAAATGATCCGAGTGCCTTCAGTTTTTGGAGATCAAATGTTTGGGGCCACACCTGCTGCCCTGCCTGGGACTGGGGGGGGGGGATAATGCCAGGAGCACAGTGCAGCTGCCTGGGGGGCTTTGGGGCTGTTTGAACTTTGAACAGAAAAGCAAAATAACAAAAGAGAGGGCAAGAAAAGCCCCGGGCTCTGCCAGTTACCGCGGCTGGCCAGCGAGTTCCAACTGCTTTACAAAGGGTGGCCTTGTTCAGAAGGGCTCAGTTCAGCAGAAAGATGTATTTAAAACAAAAATAAAGGGGCAAATGCTAGCAGAAAGTCCCCCATGTCAGTATAAACACTGCATGAAAACACTTTTATTGCCTCCTATAACTCCCTAATAAATGCTGTTCCTTTTTGATGAAGGCTCTTAACACAGGATTAGGGTTTACAGTGTGCTGCCTTATTAGTCTCTGGAGACACAGCCCTGCTCCCAGCCTTCTCAGAGCTCCAGGGTTTCCCCCTTTCTTGTTTTTGGGTCTTCCCCTCCCCTCTGTGGCAGCATCTGAATTGCTGGACCAGCCCCCAAGAGGGAAAGTGGAGGGAGTGTGGCCAGGGAGGTTGTTCTCACCTCGGGTTCCTCTCTAGGTGTGATTCTCCCACCCGGAGCTGATGAGGTGTGAAGACCTCAGCCCCAGGGTTTTGCTGCACCCCTGCTCTGAGAAGGTAACATTTTTTTTTTTTTAATTCAATTGGCTGCTCTTTCTGCCAAGCCACAGATGTTTTTTGAGGGCTAAAACCTAAGCCTTTAAATAAATGTGTTTGATCCCTGGGTGGTTGTGCAGCTTTCCTGAAAAAAAATAAAACCAACCCAACTCCCTCAGAATGGGTTTTGTATCAGCAGCAAACGTTGTCTAGTCAGGATTTTTATGAAGCTCATTCCTCTGGTGTTTTATTCCTGCTTTTTCTCCCTGAGAAGGGATCAGAGCTGTTGTGTGGCTGCAGGGAATCCTTCTGTGGTCTCATGGAGGAGCAGTGCTGGCTCTGTGCTGAGTAAAGCTCAGCCTGAGGCAACCTGGAACCTCTCCAGCAACGTGGCTTGGTCCCCAGGGCCAAAAGGTGACTGTGTGATGCTCTTTGGGGGCTTCAAACTGGCTTTAAAGGGCTGCCCTGGACTTACTGAGTGTGTCCTGTATGGAGCTGGGTGGAGGAAGGTGCCTCAGGACCACAGTGCCCCATCATTCCCAGTCTGGGATGGATGAGGCTTCACTGGTGTCACTGGAGTTTGCTTCAGCTCCTGCTGCTGGTCCTTTAAACTTCACCCTTTAAACTGTGCTCTCTGACCAGGATGCTTCTGAATTTTGGAAATGCTTTCCTAAACTGGTGTGAGAAAACACTTCTGTGGTGCATGGGCTGACCCTGGCAGGCAGGAGGTGCAGTGAAGGTGCCTTGAGGGTTTGTGGGTTGACTGCTCAGGGTGTTGCTGTTGGGTGACTGTTCTCTCCTGCCCATCCTTGTTCCCTGCAGATAAGCTCAGTGCTGGGACTGGCACAAGCCCAGGGCAGGGTGTCTCTGGAGGGACAGGAACCTGCTGCCAGGACCTGGGGACTGGGCTGCCAGTGACACCAAGAGGCAGCTTGGCTCACTCTCTCTTCATGGCCAGGTGCTGTAATGAACCTGGGGGTGAACTCCAGGGATTAAAGCTCACAGGAGCTTCTCTGCACTTCCAGACTATGGAGAACAGGCCCCTTCCCTGCTGGGGGCTCTGGCAGGTTTCCTCATGGCCAGCTCTGCTGTGGGATTGGGTTTGCCCTTGTCTGCAGCATTTCCTCAGCAGTTGGAGGTGAGGAGGAAGTGGGAGTCTGGTCTCACGCCTCTGGGGTGGCAGTGTGAGGAGCAGGGCTCAGTGCAGGGGTGGGACAGTGTCAGCAGCTGGGCTGGGGCTGCTGTCAGTCACCCTGGAAGTGGTTGGGACCTGTGGTGGTGCTGAGCTGGAGGGGAAGCTCAGCTTGAGCTGCTTTGGTTCAACTCCTCTTTCTGGGCTGTGTGAGACTGAGTGTGTGCAGAAAACTCTTCGTGCACTGGGGAGGAGGGGCTGTCACCTGGAGCAGGCTGGCAGGTCTCTCTCCACCCCTGTTTTCCATGGACATGCCATCCTCTCTGTGTGGATATGGCTCGTGTCTCTGGGGGACACTTGTTCCTGCATCCCTGGCAGGGTGGTGGCATCCTGCTCCACTTGCTCCATCAGTGGATATTTGAGTCCGTGATCCTGAGAAAAAGAATCCCTTCTCTGCAGCTTATCCCTTCTGAGGCACAAGGACCTGGAGGCAGGAGAAGGTGGCTCCTGGAAGTGGTACCTGTCTGTGGGAGGGACAGGAGGACGAGGACATCTCCTGCTCACAGTATCTGAGCAGTTCCTCCATGAACTGACCAGTGACCACCATCCAACCTCTTGGTTTGTCCAAATGGGATGTGCCAGATCTCCCCAGCCGAGGGCCTGGAGAGGGGGCAGGGAGGGAGAGCTTCCCAGCCCAGTGGACTGGAGGGAAATAATGATCCCCTTTTTATGGCTTCTTCAATTGTTCTTGAAAATCCTTTTTAAAAGGAGGAAAGTTCCTTCCTTCCTTTCAGCTCCCGGTATCTTTAAGAATTCGCTCTATTGTGAGGCCAGGACAGAGACCCTTCTATGAGGGCTGCCCAGGCTCTCCTCAGAGCCCCCTCCCCACACCCCCTCCCACCCCATCCCAACAAGCCCCCATTCTCCTCTGAAGAGGGTCCCTCTGTCTAACGCCAAGTAACTCTTAAGGGTAGCATTTATCCTCGGGCACTCAGCTCACAAAGAGTGCTGGAGTGTCAAATAAACTCACTCCAGCCTGCAAAGAGAAGAGGAAGAAAATACAAAACCCCCTTTATTTCCACCCCTGCGGGGAAACAAATACGGACTTTGTGCTGGCGCCCTGAGGAGGCAGGGCAGGGGCTGTGCAGCTGGGTGGGCTCTGCAGGGACCTGCCCCAGCAGGGCAGCAAGAGCCTCCCCCAGGAGTGCTGGCCAGCCCTGTGCCCTCTGCCTGCTGGGCTGAGGGGTCCCTGCTCCCCCTGGCAGCATCTCAAGGGCTGAGGGGGGATGCAGGGAGGAAGGTGCTGCTTCTGCCCTGGGCTCTCTGCTGAGCTTGTCACCAAAGGTAAGGGACAGTGTTGGGGGGGGTCTGTGCTCAGGCATGGCTTCAGCAGATCCTTTAAGCCCTGGCCCTTGAAGGACTCGCTGCAGGTGCTGCTTTCAGCGTTCCAGGAGGGAATTCAGCTTGGGAATTGTCACCTTTTTGAGCCCTGTGGCTGTTGCTGTATTTGCTGCTGCCTCTGTGCAGAGATGTGCTGCCCTGCAAAGAAATCCTCCTTTCTTTTCTGTGGATGGATTTAAACTGGAATCCTGTGTGTCAGAAACCAGTAAGGACCAGTACTGACCAACTGGGACAGTAACACCTGAGCAAGGAACTGCCCAGTGCTCTCTGCTCCCTGGGGATGTGGCCACCAGCGTGGCCAGTGCCTCTGCTCAGCAGCAGCGAGTGAAATCCTGACTGGTCCTTCCTTTTGGCACAATCCTGGCTTTTTGATGCTGGATTTGGGCATGTCCTGCATTGAGATGTGCTCAGGTGCCCTGTGGCTCACAGGAGAGCAGGGACTGGAGGGAGACAAGGTGCAGCTCTGGCTGTGCTGCAGTCACAAGGTCACTCCTGGCCCCTCATCCTGACATTTGTTTTTCTGCAGGTTTTTTTGGCGTCTGCCACTTCAGGAATGACAAACTACCACCAGCCACAGCAGCTGCTGGACTGCCCTTGTGCCAGAAGTGAGGAGACAAGAGCCTGACCCTGTGCAGGATTGGGCCTTTCCCCCCTCCACCAGCGGTCCTGAGCTGACAGGATTTGTCTCTGGATGGTTTCTCTTGACTGGGATCTCAAGCCATAAACCCTCATGGACTGGTGTGGATTTTGGATGCTCCCTTCTGTTTGTAGCTGGGAATGGCATGGCCAGAAAGCTGCAGGCACCTGCTGCTCTCCAACTCTGGTGGATTACTCCTTTTGGCATCATTCTGGTGGAAGTGGCTTTGTCACATGAAATCTCCCCATGGACACATGTGGAAAATCAGCATCTACATCCCAGTGCTGTAGTTCCCTCTTTTTTCTGGGCTACTCTGAGCATCCAGGCTCTGCAGAAGGAAGGAGTCCATGCACATGTGTAGGACACACTCTGCTGCTTTTAGGTGAGTCAAAAAGGTGTGTTTTTAATTTATTTTTTTTTTTTAATGCACCTTTCTGTGGGACTTCTTGGACAATTTATTTTCTCACACTTGAGTTAAAAAATGCCAAATCCAGTGACCTGCTCTAAGGGAATGGAGGGAGTAGACAGGCTTGTTTCTGACACCTGAACAGGTTTCCCCTGCCTGTTTTAATCAGAGCAAGAACCATTTGAGCCTGAAATTCCTGATGAGACTCTTTTTCCTGGAGTTTTATTGCTGAGTAATGGACAAAGGGGTTAAAGGCTGCAGCCCCCCCAGCAGGTTTTCTTTTCTTTCCCTGCTAAGGGGAACCCTGCTGGTTTTTCACACTTCAAAGCCTGTGGAAGCCAGTGGTGGTGGCTGCAGGGAGCCTTGTCAGGCTCACTGGGAACAATGTGGGGCTTGTCCTGAGGAGCTCCTGCTGGAGGGGAGGGTGGTGTGAGCCTCCTTGTGATGTAAAATCCACTAAAATGCTGCCGGGGCTTTGGGTTTTGAGGGCACATCTTGGTGTGGTCCTGGCAGAGGTGCCCAGGTGGAGTTTGTCCTCCCCAGCAATTTGTGCTGCCTCTTGGCCAGGGGTAAATGCAGGGGGCCTGGTTTGGTTTTCCATGGCCTGCAGTGACACTTGGCCCCTGTGTGTTTGGGGAGGATGTTCCCCCCCAGCCCCAGTTCCATGCAGGGGCTCTAATGACCCTTTGCTCTGAGCTGGGGGGGGCCCAGCTGGGTTTTGGTGCAGGGAGCAGAACTGACCCTTTCTCTTGGTTGCCCTCCCAGGCTGCTTTTCTCAGGTGTGGTTTGGTTGGGTTTTTTTGTGGGTTTTTTTTTTGTAGTGATCTCTCCTTTGGGGAAAATGAGGCTGAGAAATGTGAATAAAGGCAAAACTGCTGTTGGGAAAGACTTGGCTGCTTAAAATACATTTCTGTTTTGGGTTAGAGCTCATCTGTTCTTGCTTTAGTGGTCAGACAGTCCCAGAAAGCTGATGCAGCCTGGCAGGGATGTGAGCTCTGTGCTGGTGTCCATCTGGGAGCACTGGGGCTGAGGGCACGTCCTGCAGGGGACTGCCAGGGTGCTCACAGGGGAAAGGAGAGCTGTAAAGCTGCTGCTCTTCCCTTTTATTGAGCACAAACCCAGGAGGATGTGGTGTTTGCTGACCCCAGAGATGGCTCTGCCAGCTGGGAGCTCTCAGGATGCACAGAGGTGGAAAATGTGAACCTGAAGAGCCAAGGACTTTCCTTCACTTGCCAGTGTCTGACTGGTGCTGTTACAGCTCAGTCTCTTCCCAAACCCTTGGGATTGTGGTTTTTCCTTGATGATCATATGAATATACCAAGTACTTGACTTCATCCCTTTGCAACACGAGGCCCTTGGCTCTGTCCTGCCCCTGAAATGCAGGGAGGAGGAGGAGGGATGAGATTTTGCACATGATCCTGCTGATTATTCCACATTTTCCAGTGCTGAGAAAAGACTAGAGACCCTGTACCCTGAGCTAATGTAAAACAACCCCGACCTGTTCAACTCCTGCACCACCTTCTGTAATACAGGGCCAGGCTGGTCCTTGGAGTTTGGTTTTGGTCTGAGAGGTTCCCTGTGGTTTCTGGGAGCTGCTCCCTGGTGTGGATGTTGCTGCTGGTGGAGAGTTGTCCTTCCTGGATCATAGAATCATGGAATGGGTTGGGTTGGGAGGGACCTTAAACCTCATCTGTCCATGGGCAGGGACACTGCTCCAAGCCTCATCCAGCCTCCCTTGGAGTCCTGCAGGAAGGATGAATTTCAATCCAGCTGCAGCTTCTCATGATGATCTTCAGCAGTGGCTTCTCAGGCCTCTGGCCTGGGAAATAACTCCCTTCTCACCTGGAATTGCTCCATGCACATCAACACCCCTGGAGCAGAATGTGTCCCAGTACAACCGGCCTGAGGGATGCTCCAGGGGAGTGCTGCTGGGGGCAGGGGGAGCTTTGGGCTTGGAGAAAACCCACACACAAATAACCACAAAGCCTTGGGCACTGCCTGCCCCTGCCCAGCCCCTGTGCTCGTGTCACCCCATTCTGAGCTCCTCGAGTCCGACCATTCCCACCAGTAACCCCCGTCCCCAAGTGCCCAAATTCCCTTTGGGAGGGGGAGGGGGGTCCCACGGCTGCTCCCCTTTGCTCAGCGGGGGGGGTTCACCCTCTCTGTGCTCCTGGGGATGGGGAGGTGGTTCCTCTGCAGAAGGGAGGGGCTGGATCCCATTGGGGTCGGGATCGGGATTGGGGTCGGGATCAGGATTGGGATTGGGGTCGGGATCGGGATCAGGATTGGGATCAGGATTGGGATTTGGATTGGGATCGGGGTCGGGATCCGGATTGGGATTTGGATTGGGATCGGGGTCAGGATTGGGATTGGGATCGGGATCGGGATTGGGATCGGGATCCGGGTCGCGATCGGGATCGGGATCAGGGTCGGGATCAGGATCAGGA
>VXBA01001643.1:1077927-1101775 GCA_013399895.1 Serilophus lunatus | reverse complement strand
CGGACCCTCCCCCCTTCCTTGGCATTCCCGGACCCCCCCCTTCCTTGGCATTCCCGGCCCCCCCTTCCTTGGCATTCCCGGCCCTGCAGAATTCCCACTCCCTCCATCCCCTGCTCCCTCTCGCTGGTGGCTCTTACAGCGCCTTCCCTGAAGGGCTGGGCTGGGACAGAGGGATGCGATCCCTCCGGGAATGGGTGAAGGGCCATTCCCAGCATCCTGGGGAGGTACCAGAGCCAAAAGCAAGTAGCTGTTCAGGAGCTGGACTCGATGATCCTGTTGGGTCCCTCCTAACTCTCTGTATTCCATGGTTCTCGAGAATTGGAACCCGTGAATCCCAGCGCTCTGGGGCTGGGGTGTCAAGGCAAGAAGGGATGAGGATGGGAGGGATCCGGGGTGAGGAACATCCGTGGATCTGCTTTTAGGGAAGCTGTTGCCCTGGATCTGAAAAGCTCCTGATCCAGGAGTGTGCCCTGGAAATGTGGGTGCTTAGGAAGCAGAGGGTGTGCACAGGGGCAGGAGGACGCGGGGAGGGCAGCAGGCTGAGGCTTGGGATGTGATCCAGAGGCATCTGCTGCCCCCAGCACGCTCCGAGTGGGGGTTCCCGGAGCTCTGCAGCTGCCACAGGGATGGCTCAATGTGCTGCCTTCCCCCAGAGAAAAGCTTGGAAAGCTCCTGCTCTCCCTTTCCCATCGGTGTTCCCCTCCCTTGTCCAAATCCCCTGGGAGAAGAAGGGTTGGGAGCGTTGTCTGGCTCTGCTTCCACATGGCTCTGCCTGGAAGCGGGTGAATTATTGCTGGATAAACCAGTGTTTGGCTGCCTTGAAAAGCACTTCCAGAGCAGTCCCAGACTCCTTGGTCGGCACCATTCACGTTGAAAGGTTTCACTGTCCAGGCTCCCTCCTCCATAGCTGGAGCCAACTGCAAATTCCACCGGCACTACCAGCCCCAGGGCTGGGTTTCCATGGTGAATCCATTTGGGTTCTGCACTTTAAAGGCTGGAGTTTTTGGGGAAGATTTTAGCCACGAGTGTCACAGTTTGTCCACCCTCTGGCTGCTCCCTTTGGGGATGAGCTGCCTGCCCAGCAGAGGTGCCTCTGAGAGCCAAAGCCCTGGGGACAGTCCCAGCGGTGTTCTCACACTGCTCTGGGCTCCAGCTCCCTCTGTTCTGGGGTGCCAAGGTGTGGGGCTGCCCTGCTTTTCCTCATGCCAGGACCTGTCTCTGCCATGCCATGCTCCTTCTGCTTGCTGTTACAAACCACAATAACCCTGCTTTCATTTCCAAGGTGCTGCTTCAACCCTCCTGCATTAAACACAAATGAAATGTTTTTACAGGGATTTTGCATTCAATGAGTGGCAAGTTGCACTTTCAAGTAAATGAAGTTGGTGTGTCTGGCTGGGATCCCCTTGCACCCGTGTTCTCACCCCATCCCAGCCTTGTGTGGTCACTGGGAGGCAAAAAAACCCAACTTACAGAGCTTTATTTAGGCTTCCCATGTATTCCCTCACCTGCTTTATAAGGAAAAGGAGTTTTTGGGTTTGTATCTTTGCCCTTCCTCAGGGTGCATCTGCCCAGCAAGGACATCTCCCGTGCCCTGGGAGCTGAGCTGTGCCCTTGGCCTCTGGAATGCTCTTTTCATTGATATTTTCTGGGAACACAAAGCAGGCATTTTTATCCAATGCCCCTTTCTTTCCCCACGCAGAAGGGGAGGGAGAAAATGACTAAAATATTTTCTTGTAACAAAAGGCTGAGGGTGAATCTAGATCAGCCATTCTGATCCATTTCAGGCCAAATCTCCAGGGTTTTCAGCGGGGAAATTAAAACACTGGAGCTTTCTCTTTTCTTCAGAAGAACAAACAGGAGCGGTTACCACTTCCTCCAGCTCATAAACAAAACCAGCCCGACGTCTCCAGGAGAAACCTTGCCAAGAGACTTTCCTTCCTAATTGTTTGATACTTTTTCACTTCTGATTAGTATTCGGGAGTGCCTGGCACACAAGTGGGAAGTTTCAGGAACAGGCTGTAGATCTTGCTTCAAGCAAATCCTTCCTTCTTTCTCCATCCCTTGCCCTCCTGTCTGTCCCCTTCTCCTTCCCTCTCTGTTTTTCCTGCTTTGTTTTCCTTCATTCTTCCAAGGCTGCTGGTGGCTTTTGGCCACCAAGTCCATGGCAGGGGGTTGGAACTGGATGATCTTTAAGGTCCCTTCCAACCCAAACCATTCTGGGGTTCTATGACTGTTCAGCCTTTGCTTTTCCTTTTGAAGCTTTGCTGCACTTGCATGAACTGAACCAAGGCTCCAAAGGCTTTTAATGACCTGCTCTTCTGCAGTTCCTTTGCTTCCAGCCTTTCCTCTGCTCTTGGGAAGGAGCTTTGGCTGCCCTGGCTGCAGGGGAATTCCCTTTCCTGGGAGGAAAGGGCAGGATGGCATTTGGATCAGATTTGTAAATGCTGTAAAAGAATAAAAGGTGCAAGGGCTGGGGCTGAGATGGAGTTTTGCTGTACACAGTCTCCATCTGCCCCAGCATCCTCTTGGCTCTGCCTCCAGTAAAACTGGAATCCTGGGAGTCCTGTGCTGTTGGCTCTGTCCTGGGACAGTGACTCATCCGAGTCCCTGGGGAAACAGGGAAAAGCAACTTGTGTTTTTTCACTTCCAACCCCCTTCCCGAGGAGCCTGGCCCCTGCCTGCTCCTGCCTGGGGAGATGAGCTGCTGCCCTCATCCCACTTTTCCCAGTCACTTCTCTGTGCAGGGAAGTGACTTTCCCACATCCCTGGCTTGTGGCTCAGTTTTCATGTGCAACACTGTGCTGAGTTTTGTTCTTGCATCATGTGCTGGAGATTAGGAAATCGGTAGCGATAATGAATATCACGGAGTGAGTGGGTGTGGGCAGGAGGGAGGGAGAGGAGTGATTTAAAGGGCAGCAAAACTCCCTGCTCCCCACGGGCAACACTCTTTGCAGGGAAGAGCTGAGCTTTTCCCTTTTGCCCTTCTTGCAGGAGGCACCTGTGTGGGAAAAGAACTCGTTTGGAGAGTGGGGCTGGAGGTGCTGATCTGGGATGCTCTGGGGGTGGACCCTGCTGGTGATGGCCCAACATTCCCTTCCAGGGGGGTGGATCTCGGGATGGAGGGTCCCCGTTAGCCCTGTGCCTGTTGCTTGGCCCCTCTGGGGTCAATCCCTCTTTGGAAACCAGTTTGTTGAGCGTCTGGTTCGCTCCTGGCCCTGGGAACACGCGGCTTCCACTCGGTGACTCAGCCCCGGTTTCTTCATCCTATAAACAAGGACAGTGGCTCCAGCTTTTCTCACGCTTTCCCTGCCTGGTTTCCAAGGATTTGGTAAAGGCTGATGGGGCTGGTAACCCCCCTGGGCAGGCAGGTGAAGTGGTGTTTGCTTCTGTTTCATTATTCAGGGAGGAAAACTGAGGCTCTGGAGGATGAAGGAACTGCTCCCGAGTCGTGCAGGGAATGCTGGAGCCCGATGGAAGCTGTGCCTTTGGTCTTGGCAGTGGCTTTGCTCCTTGTCATCTGCTCCCCTGGGCTGTGTTTAGGACAGAGGGGCAGAGCCATGGCCTTGGGTTGCTGTTCCTGGTCTGGAGGAGGACAGCCAGGTATCCCTGGATGCAGTTGCCCTCTTTCCAGGGAGCTGCCAGGGACGGGGACCCAAGGAAAGGCTGGGCTGGGGGGCAGCTCCTCCCAGGGCTCTGTGCCCAGCTGGTTACAGCCTCTTCTCAGGGCAGTGTCTGAGCAGCTCCAAGCTGATGTGAGTGATATTCCTGCGGGGCAGGAAGATATTATCCCCTTTCTGCAGACAGGAAGAGCTGCTCATACAGCACAGAAGGATTAGGGCTGGGATTTTCTTAAGCCTCCTGGTTAAGAAGACTGGGACTTGCAAGTCACTTAAGTTACTCAAGAGCCCATGTGTGAAATTCCTGGCTGGAGTGGGATATTGAGCTCAGAGTCTGTGGTGGTCCAGTACATCCCAGCTCTCCACCAGCAAAGCATTAAGGCACCACAAGGACTGTGAACCCCTTAAGATACTTTTGCAGCACAAATTCTTCCTCCTTGAGTTTTGCCTGGTGACATTTCTTTTTTTTTTTTATTTCCTGATGTTTGCCCTGTGAGGTGGGAGAGATTTGGGAGAAGCCATGGGATGGGGGTGATAAGTAAATCTTTGAAAGCAAAGTTCAGGCAAATCTATGAGCAGGTGGGGGAGCAGCTTCCTCTTGGTGACACATCTTGGAGGGGAAGGAGCAGCTCTGGAGCTCTGTGGGGAGATCTGGCCTAGGGCAGTCACTTCTTGCTGTGTTGTAGCTCTTCTCACTGGAGAGTTCCCTTCTGTGGGTGCTCCTTTTGAATCTCCTGTGCTTTTTTCCATGTGAAAATGCACTTTTTTCCTTGCAGGACAGTTGTATGACATTTTTCACAGCTGGTTTGCATTCAAACTGCCCCAAACTGCTGAATCGAGACATCAGAGCTGTGTGTGCAGCTTTATCATAAAGTAAACCTGAAGCCAGATTTTAGCCCAGGCTGTTTTTGTAGCTGGGATGTGGGAATGGCTGGCTGTGAAGCTGGGCACCCTGGGCTGTGTGGCCATGGCACGGGCTGCCTGCCCCTTCTGTCCTGGGCACTGCTGAGGGTGGGGATGCTCCAACTTGTCGTTGCTGAGGTGAGAGAGTTTGGCATTTTCTCCTGTAGTTTTTTTAGGACTGAGTGAGAGGAAACAGCTGTTGTGGGATATCTGGGAAATAATTCCAATTTGTACAGTTAAAAACCTGGGCCACTGTTTAAAAACACTTAGAAGGGGCAGGGGCAGAGGGTCCTGCAGGCAGGAGGGTGAGAGACCAGTCCTGCCAGGGCCTCTCCTGGTTGGACTCTTGGGCAAAGCTCTGCCTAAGGAGTTGGTGTCCCTTCCAGCCCTTGGTAGAGTGAGCTCTGTGCTGACCTCCCCTTCTTGGCCAGGACTTGGCTGGATGCTCATAAAACCTGCTTTCTCTAACTCCCAAAACTCGTTCCAAGAGGCTTTGGCTGGTCTGGGGAGGTGTGTGTGTTTGCAAGACAACAGGGTGTGGTGTCTGGGGGCTTGTGAAGCCCTCCAGACCTGCCCCAGCAGCTCACTCAGCCCCATCCTCGTGTGCAGGAGGGATCTCAGCTGCATCCTGCTTCCCTGGAGCCTGGAATGAGGGCAGAAGGAGCAGTTTGGGAAATGCATCTGAAAAGCTCCTCCTTGTTTCTTGAATGAGTTGAGGTGCTGGTGGAAGGGGGCTGTGTTGGTCTCCAAGCCATCCCAAGGCCAGGCCCAGCTGCTGGGAAGGAGCTGGGAGACCTCAAATGTCCCATTCATGGAGAGGTGATGCTGGGGAGCTCAAGGTCAGGAGCATGGGCACCTGAAATGGGATTTCACCAGGAAACCCCCTTATAGAGCAGGACCCTGCTGTCAGTTCCTCCCTTGGCCATGGTCCATCTCCAGTCCTGAGTGGAAGCTACTGGACAAACCTCTGACCCAAGGGGGATTACTTGATTTCTTTTATTTTTTTTTTAAGCTGTTTTCCTCCAGTCTGACCTCAAAACAGCACATGGGGGTTGAGCCCCAGCGGGTGAGGGCCACCCCAGTGACTCTCTGTGCTCCAGGGCTTCTTGCCCAGGTGCCTCTGCAGCTCTGCAGAGCCGGTGGGTCCCTGCTGGGGGGAGCCCTCGCTCATAAAGTGCCGCTGACAGAGGATTAATGGTTAATCGGTTGTTCCTGGCAGGTTATAAACAACCTGCCGGGCTCTTTAACACCTTCTGCTGATGTGCTCCTTGCCCTTCATAGCACATTCCTGTCTGTCTGATGCAGCCCTGGAACCTTGATGAATCACTGGTAGCTCCTGCTGGGAACTGGGCTCGGATGGTGCCCGTGGACCTGCTGTGCCAGGGTTTCCAAACTCCCTCTGGGATCTTGGAGGGCACAGGAGGGACAGGGAGGCCCTGCAGCCCTTGTGCTGGTGCTGTGCCTTCCCTGTGCTCTGCTCTTCCCTGGGGATGGAGGTGCTTCTGGGAGAGGTTTTAGGGTGTCAAGAAGCACCTCAAAGGAGGGTGGGTGTGAGAAGGGCCTTTGGTTGCCCCACTGAGGTGTGGATCCAGCACTGAAGGTTTCTGGGTCCATCAGGATGATGTAGAAGCAGACCCTGCTCCAGCTTGGAGCTCCCAGGAGATGAGTCCTGGCCCCTCACAGCTGCCTGCCTGGCAGAGGAGAAACATCCTGGCTCTGGAGCTTGTGGCATTTGGGCCATGGCATGTGTCCTTCCTGGGCTGTGTGGAGCTCTCCTGGCTGAGCAAACAGTGCTGGGATATTGCCTGCCTGTTCACCTGTCAGCACTGCTCTGCTGCTCCATTTCATCTCCAGCTCTGGAATTTCCCCTGCAGTTTCTGCCCCCTTCCCACGATCAGGGTAATTAAATATTGTCTGAGCCCGTCACTTAATGACCCAGTTGTTTGCCAAGGGGAGATAACCCAGTGTTTGCTCAGCACAGACCAAGGACGTGGGCAGCTCCTGCCCAGCCAGGACCAGCCCCCCAGCCCTGGGGAGTGTGTGACATCTGCCTGTGGTGGCAGAGCCCTTCCCATGGGACACAGCCACTGCCTGGAGCAACTTGTGCCCTTGGGATGAGCTGCTGCTGGGATCAGTTAAATGCCAGCGTTGCTGTGCCTTCCAAAGGTTTGGTCTGGTCACAAAGGGAGGTTCCACTTGTAACATTTTTATGTTTTCCACTTTCTATGTTTTCTATTTCCCACTTTTGGGTTTTTTTTTTTCCTTGCTTGGTCTAAGCTTCTGTTTAAATTTTATTGGTTTTTTGGAGATGCTTGAGGCTGTTGGTAGATGCCCACCCAAGCCTAGGACAGGAATTCTGGCCAAGCACTGGTGTCCTCACTGGACTGGGGGTGGAGACACAGTTGCCTCAGGATGGAGGGAGCAGAGACCAAATGTTCATCACAGAATCATGGAATGGTTTGGGTTGGAAGGACCTTAAAGCTCATTTTGTTCCATCCTCCTGCCATGGGCAGGGACACCTTCCACTATCCCAGGTTGTTCCAAGCCCTGTCCAGCCTGGCCTTGGACACTTCCAGGAATGGGGCAGCCACAGCTTCTCTGGGCAGCGTTGGGAAGTCCTGGGCTTTGCTGTGTGCCAGAGTTGTGTGCCAGGACTGCAGCAGGTGCCCTGGGAGCTGCCAGGTCAGTGGTGGTCCCACAGCCGGGTCCTTCCCTTTGAACTGGTCGTGGGGCTCTTGCAGCTGGATGTGCCCTCCCTGGAACCATCCTCCATCCCTTGGGATGGGGCAGGGAACGTGGGGTATGTGCCAGCAGAGCCCAGCCTGCCTTCTTGTGCCCAACGGATGCTGAGGAGGAAGAAAAAGAAAAAAAAAAATTCCCAAGGACTCCCTCCAGCCTGGAAGCCCATCCTGATTTTTTACTGTTGCACTCAAACCTTTGCCAGGGTTTGAGCTGAACGTGGGGCCTGAGATGAAAGGGAGCCGCCCCACCTGGAGCACACCTGGAGCACAGCTGTCACCTCCCAACCCCGGGCTCCTTTATGGCCTGTTTGTGGTGCCGCGGGTGATAAGGCTGCCCTGGGGGGAGCTGGGGGGTTGCTGTGCCCCCGGGTCCTTCCCCTGCCCGGGGGAAAGGGCTGGGTCAGGTGCCCGTGGCTCTGTTCCACCCTGGACACACCGGGCTTGAAGCACAAAGGAGGTTTCTAGACCTGCTCCTGCATCTAAGGGAACAGGCAAGTCAGGTTTGCAATCTCAGGAGCTCAGAACTCGGTCCACCAAGTCTGCCCAGGAGGTGGAGTTTTCCTTGCAAAAGGGTTTTTGGGATCCTCTGGGATGATGAAGCCATATGTCAGTGTTGGATTTAATACTTATTTAAGGCTGTCTGGGAAAGCCAACTTTCTTAAGCCAGAAACAAGTTGTCTAGTGGAAAGCTCAGAAGGAAGAAAACTCCCAAATTGTGATTTCTGGATTCCCTTTAATTTTAGGGATTAGGAGTCCAATTTCTGCCTTTCTCCAAGTTACCATGAGTGTGTTATAAATTAAAGTTGCTGCAGAGTGGCTGCCAGAGCTCTGGATGCTGCTTGGCTGCAGATGTCCTTGCTTCACCTTTCCACAGTCCAGGGGAAAAATGGTTACACTTGGCCAGAGGAAAGAGTGTCAACAGTGAAATACTGAGTGGGTGCCCTGTGAAACCCATCCCGTAGCTGGGCCCTGCTCTGCTCACTGGGGCTGGGCTTGGATGGGCTCTGAGCGAGGACCTGGAGCTGTGTCTGTGTGGTAACACAACCCTGACGTTTCAAGAGGCAGGAAGCAAATAAAAGGGGATATAATCAAAATTTTCTCGATGTTCAGATCTCGGGATTGTTTTATTTTTTAAATACCATGATTTCAAAGTGCACTGAGCTTGAGGAGTGACACAATTACTGTGTGCTGGTGCTGTCCTCCCTTGCCTGGGGAATCCTGCTATTGATGTTGGGTTATCCTGGAGATCCTTAATTAAGATTAGTTTAAGTAAGAGCTGCTCCTGCTGAGGTTGGCAGCACATGAACTTCCCTATCGTGTACCACAGGTTTAAAAGTTGTTTGGAAGGGCTTTGGAAGGATTCAGCAGAGTTGCTGCCTGTTTTGGGATGAGGTGACATGTCCATAGCCTCCATCCCGTGCAGGTGCTGTTGGTGCTGGCTCCAGCTCTGCTGTGGGCACCAGCCAAGCCTGCAGGTTTGCTGCAGCCTAATCACATCCTTTCCCCCCAAATCTCTCTCGAGGTATTTTTTTCATTATTTTTTTTTAAGCAGCAGATCCTGTCTGGGGCTGTTTCAGAGGATTAGGGTCCCCGAGAGCTCCGCTGCCGAGGCTTGGCTTACCTCTAATGGCTCATTACTGGGGGCAGAGAGATTTGGGGGCTGCTCTCACCTCGGCCACGTGAGCAGCCTGGCTGGCACTGTATGATTAAATTAGTTTCTAGGAGGACAAATCCCGGATTAGTGGAGCCATTTGCCATGCTGAAAGTGGAGCCCTGCTAATTAGGTTTATGTAACGGCGTAATCGGGCAGGGGCGGCTGTGCTGGTTAATTGGGAAGCACGCTGGGGTCTCTGGTGGCCTTTGGAGCTGCTGAAGTCTGGGCTGAACTTCTGCAAATTAAACAAAAAAAAAGAGAGGGATTAAAAATAGCATTGCAAAGCATTGCTTCTGGAAGTGTTGAGAAATGTTGTGCTGAGCCATCAAACTCCCGCTGTTCTCTGCCTGAGACTGGACATGTCATGGAATGGCAGGGAAGGGGCTCAGGAGGATCATCCAACTCTTGGACCTGTGCAGGGCAGCCCCCAAGAATCCCACCGTGGCCCTGACTTTTTGGCTTGTATCACAGACCTTGAGCACCCTGTGGTGAGACAGTCCCTGTGGGCAGGTGACATCCCGGGAGCAGCCTGGGGCTTTTCCTGCTCCTCTCACTCCCTGCACATCCATCCTCTGCTGATCCCTGTGTCCAGCCCACCACCACGAGTGCTGCTGAGCTTTGATCTGCTCTGAGTGATTAAATTCATATCATCCAGACTGACAGGGTAATATACCCCAGCAAGGCTGTGCTAAATTACTTGTGTCTGTCTTGCCAAACTGCAGAAATGTTTTCTGACAGCTACAGGCACTTGATGCATTTTTTTTTTCCCCTCCTTTTCCCCCCTTTTTCTCGGTGTTCAGTAAGGGTTATCTTTGCTCTGTTCAGGGCATCCTTCCTCAAGTTTCCCATGAGCTGCTCCACTGCTGCTGGAGTCACTTTGTGCCTGTTGAGTGGAAACAGCTGCCCTGGAGCTCAGGGCTGGGATCTGCACAGGGATGGGCTGGTACTTCCATGCAAAAATTGTGTTCTCATGATTTTGGATCTGTATCCTGTATCTATGCTTTGGTTTTAGGTTGAATTTGTGTTTTGGGAAAACGATGTGACTGAGTTGAGTCCAAATGTCCCTGTGGCCAGAGGTCTCCTTAGCACTGGTGCTTCTCCTTGGGGTGGTTGACTCTGGTTCAGCTCATGGCATGACTGTGGGTCTGCATCAGTGCTGTTGTGTTGGGGCCTCTAATTCAGCACCGACAGAACTTCAGCTGTGATGTCAAGCCCTAAAAACCAGCTGTGGGAAGGGAGAGTTGGAGTTGTTCAGCCTGTTAGATTGAACTTTGAGAAGAAACTCTTGGCTGTGAGGGTGGGCAGGCCCTGGCACAGGGTGCCCAGAGAAGCTGTGGCTGCCCCATCCCTGGAAGTGTCCAAGGACGGGTTGGAGCCGCCTGGGACAGTGGGAGGTGTCCCTGAAGGGGTTGAGGTGATCTCTAAGGTGCCTTCAAAGTCAAACCTTGACTCTGTGAGTTTCTAAATGACATAAAAGGTGCTTTTCCCAACCCATTCCTGCATCCCCAGTTGTCAGGAGGTTGCTGCTTCTTCCTCCCAGGTGATGCTCATGGTCCCATAACTCCAGCAGCAGCTCCCAAGATGGCCAAGCCCAAGGGTCAGGAATTGGCAGCAGTTGGCAGTGGCCATCCCACATCCAAGCCCATGGGCAGACATGGGAGAGGGGAGGGCTGTGCCCAGGGACTGGCTCAGCAGGACGAGTCCCTTCTGGTGTTGGCAGAGGTAAAGCTTTGTGGTTTTGGGATTCCTTGGAGCAGATGATGCCTTTCTTATCCCTGTGGGTGCTCCAGGCCTGGCTTTCTGCAGCCATTTTGGGGTGAAATATGTCCCTTTTCTGGCTCCTGAGCCAGCAGAGGAGCAGTTCAGGTGCCTTTGAGGATCTGCCGGCGGCGGATGGGTTCCACAGCGTTGGATTCGTGCACCAAATCTTCTCCCAGGACTGGGACAGCTTCTCCCTTCCTCTTCCAAAAATGGGCACTGCCTCTGCATTTTCACATGAACAACATCAGCCTGGGGTGATGAGTGAGACCAGGGGCATCCCCTTGTGCAGGAGGCTCCCGTGGGTTGGATCAGAGAGGGGGGGAAGTAAGGCGAGATCCACTTTGAACTAACCCTTTTCAGCCAACTTGGAGAAAGTGTTCCCTTGCCAAGAGCTTAAAGAAGGAAGGAAAAAAAAAAAACACCCTACCACCCTTCATAATTGCCACATTTAGAGGAAGGAATTCTAAATAAAAAGTTAATCTCCTCCAAGGATTAGCAAAGCATGCGGCGTCTTGTCAGATGTGGAAGCAAAGCAAAGGGCCTTAATTTTTTAAGACAAGAGGGATGTTTCTGTTGGAGCCTGTCTGTGCCACGTGCTGGCCAAGTGACCAGAAGGGGCAGAGATCCCTGGTCCCATCCGAGGAGGATGCTGGTGCCCTCAGGCTGTGTGTGACAGGGGTGTCCAGCAGCCTCGTGGGTGGATGAATATCTTCCTCCAGCACCAGCCTTTCTGTGGGAATTGCTTATTCTGGCAGAGAATTCCTTGTGCACTGTGCAAGAGGTTGGGATGCTGTGGGGTCTTCTGTCTCCTTGGGAAGTGGGATGGCTTCAACATCCTTTCACCCCAGGGAAGAAGAGCTTGGTGCATCCCCCTGGGAGAGGGGTGCCCTGGCTTTGGGAGGTGCTGGTTTTGGCAGCTGAGCTGAGTTCGCCCTGATGGTTTGGCTTTGCCAAGGCCTGAGTGCACAGAGTCATTAGTGGCTGTTAATTGCGGTGGGGAGGTGTGGGAGTTGAGCCCGTTTGGTGCCTGGACCTGGATGTGTGGAATTAAATGTTGCTGTTTCCAAATGTGGGAGCTCTGGTGAAACTCCCGTGTCTCCTGGGCTGGCAGGGGTTTGTTCCAACACTGCAGTAGGAGAGCTGCCACCTTTCCCCGTGCCCTCAAAGACAGCAGCAGCTTTGTAGGTTTGGTTCCTTCCTCTCTGTATTTGTTTGAGTTTGTCCATTATCTGCTCCATCTTCACCACTGACAAAGGAATATGCAAACCCCGGGCTGGGCTTTTGAAAACGTGGATGCAAATCCGCTGTGGTTTAATGGGGAGATGTTGTCTGCACCATCCAGGGGTCAGGTCCACCAGACTGGCATCCCAGGAACTTGAGCCCTCAGGGCTGGTGTTGGGAGGCATCCACGGGAGAGGATGTTTTCCATCACTTGACACCTCTCCAGCCTTGCATTCCAGCTGGGACAGGCAGTCCTTTCCTGTTATCATGGAATGGTTTGGGTTGGAAGGGACCTTAAAACCCATCCAGTCCCACCCCCTGCCATGGGCAGGGACACCTCCCACTGTCCCAGGTTGCTCCATCCTGACCTTGGACACTTCCAGGGATGGGGCAGCCACAGCTTCTCTGGGCAGCCTGTGCCAGGGCCTGCCCACCCTCACACGGGAGAATTTCTCTCACATCTCATCTAAATGTCTCCTCTTTTAGTTCAAAACTGTTCCTCCTTGTCCTGTCGTTATCTGCCTGTGTAAAACACATCCCTCTTTTGTGAGCTCCCTTTAGGGCACTGGAAGGGGCTCCAAGTCCTCCCAGTCTGTGCCTGTGGCAGAGAAGCTCCAACCCTCGGAGCATCTTCACAACCCTATTACTTTATTCTTCTTTATTTACTGAATCCTGGAGGGGTTGGTCCATCAGCCCACAAGAGGTTGGAATGTGCTGGATGCCAGGGGGATGCTCCCACAGCCACCTGCCCTGTCCCAGCTCAGGGCTGTCCAGAGGGGGGGGCTCGGAGGGGACCTGGGGACGATGCTTTTGCTGCTGGACATCCCTACCTGAGCTCTCCTCGGAGGGGGAGAGGCTCTGCGACTGCAAGAGGTTAAAACCGTGCCCCTGTGTTTACTTTAGTTGGCTGCCACACTGCATAATAACCTGTCAGCACTTCAGGTGGGGATTTATTTGTGCATTAAAACTGGCCTGGGGCGGGCGGATGCAGACACTCTGCAGCACGCTGGAAAATGTGCCTCCAGCGTAAAAACAGCCTCTCCAAATATTTCACCCTTTTAATAAGTGCATTTAATTAAAGTCATATAACTTTTTTTTTTTATATTATTATTATTAAAAAAGAGGGAGGGGAGAGGGGGGAGAAAAAAAAAGAAGTGGGGCCTGCTGAGGCTGCAAGCAAAGGTTGGAATACAAAGAGGGGGTTTAAATGTGAGGATTTAATGGAAAAGTCATCAACAATATGTTGTGTTGCTCCTTATTTCCCAGCCTTGCTTCTGGTTGTGGATAGAAAGTTGAAGGGAGTTTCTGGACTTCCAAGCTGCCTTTTCTCTCCCTCTCCCCATCCACTTCCCTCCTCTTGAAATTTTGCAGAATTATTAATTTTTCCAAACAAAGTTGCCAAACGATGTTGCTCTTGGATGGACTTGCAATTGCTTTCTCTGCTTGTTTAACCTTTTATTTCTTTTTGTTGGATCTGGGTGAATCTTTAAGCCACCACATTTATTGTGAGCACCTCAAGGTCCCTGCAGAGCAGGTCCCGGAGGAAGAGGAGGAGGAGGAGGAGGAAGAAGAATAGGAGGAGCTTTGGGAAGGGGATACTTTGAGATCCTTTGGTGGGAAGATGCTTATCCATGTGAGGCTGAGGGCTAATCCCTGCTGTGCTGGGTGAAGGGAGATATATCCCTGGGGGGAAGCCCAGGGCCCAGTGGGGTGGGAGCCATGAGGCCACTGTGGCCCTGAGGGTGCCCACCCTGAGCCAAGGTCCTGCTCATTTCTGTGGCATTGCCTTGCTCCTGACCAAGAGGTTAAGCTGAGTTTAATCTTTCATGCAAGACAGGCTGCCCAGAGAAGCTGTGGCTGCCCCATCCCTGGAAGTGCCCAAGGCTGGGTTGGAGTCACCTGGGATGGTGGAAGGTGTCCCTGCCCAGGGCAGGGAGTGGGATGAGATGATCATTAAGGTCTATTCCAAAGCAAACCATTCCATGACTCTGTGGTGATGATTTCTCAGCTCCTCTGGTGGTGCTGGAGCTGCCACTATCCCAACTTCCCTTTCATGGCATCTGTGGTTGTGTTGGGAGCAGGGGGGATTTCAAAGCCCTGCTGAGATAAGTCCAATGTGATCACATTCCATATGGGAATGTGTTGAGAGATGAGCGTTGCACAAAGCTCCTTTATCCCTGCACAGGTGGCGTTAGATGGGATGTGTTTCAGTGTGGAAAGGCCTTGGGGAGAGCAGGGCTCCTCTGGGGCTGAATTCCCCCTGCTCCAGGCACATGATTCCCTTGGATATAGTCAGGAATGGGAATTTTTAAGGGTGATTCTCCAACTGCCAACTCTGGGAGGAGTAACAATCCCTTCATCTGAGATCCCCAGAAGGATTTGGGATTTTTGCAGCTCCCTGGTTTCCCCAAGAACTCAAGCAGGGAAGGAGGAGCTTTGAGCCTCGCTGGTTTTGGGGATCCAGCCCCTGGTGCAGGTGGCAGGTGTGTGGTCTTAGTGGTCTCTTCTGAAGATGCTTTGTTCCCTGTCCATGCCAAGGATGAATTTTGCCCCCTGGGAGTAAACCAGCGGGGATCCAATGGATGCAGGACTAAACAAGAGCTCCCTGGGGTACTGGAGCACCACTGGGAGGTGTGGGTGACTGGGGGCTCTCAGCTTTCTGACTGGAATGAGACCTGGGTAAAACTGGCTGGCAGATGCTTTTTGCCTTCCCTTTGCAGTGGGACAGGCCCAGATGTGTGTCCCTTTCCTGCTGGAGCTGACTGGGGGGGGCTGGCTCTGCCTCAGCTGGCTCCTTCCAGCTGCTCACTGTCCAAACTTAGGGACCAGGGAGAGAGGAGATGGCTTTGTTCTGGGTGCCAGGAGGGCCGTGCAGGTTGGCTGGAGAGCAGAGGGAGCATTAATGACATTCCCTGGGGGGAGATGAGGAGCTCAGGGCTCCCACTGGAGCAGGTTTTGTGGTTGGGATTGATGCTTTTGGAGGAAGGCACCAAGTGGGGCTGCAGCGGGGCAGGAGCGTGTAACCACTCTCTGGTCCTCGGGCAGTCACCAGATCTCATCCCAACCCTAAATCCAGGTCATATGAAGCTTTATTTTTCTTTTCCTCTCCCGCCTGGAGTCTGCTCTATTCATTTGTGTTTCGAGCGGATGAACTCGCTGTAAAGGAGACTTGCATTCCTCCGGATAATCTTGGGCGAGCAGGGCCTGGCTGCACTCTCTCAATTAAGCAGAGTTGCTCTTCCCTTTCATTCCCTGTCCCCTGGCATCCTAATTGGAGGTGCTGCACTGTGGACTGGGGTGCACAGGGTGCCCCTGGCGTGGTGCACGGGGCAGTGCTGGCTGCCTTTGGGATGCCAGGCTGTGCTGAACCACTCCTTTCCCTGCTTGCTCCATTTTGTTTTCCTTCTGGCAGAGGGAACAAATTTCCTTTTGCATGAAGCTGAATTAATTCAGCCTCTCCACAAAGCGTCCCTTTTGTCTTCCTCTCTCCATCCCTGTTCCTGAAGCACAGGAATGGGCATTGCCCCTCCTGAGCCACAGCAGTGCCTGGGGGCAGCTGGGGCACAGGGCTGTGTCCCTTGGCCTCCCTCTTATCTCCCCACTCCCCTTCATTTCCCTGGAGCAGCCAAATGAGCTCTGAAATGAGAGGCTTCTGTTCCTTGTAGAAGTGCTACATACCAAACCTTCCTTTCCCTCTTGGGAACCAAGCCCAGCTTTCCATGCCCATCCCTGGTCCTGGCCTGTGTCAGTGGGATGAGGAGGATGAGGAGGATGATGCCTGAGGGCAGCCCCGATGCTCCTCAGCTGCTGGAAGGTGGTTCATGTGATGGCAACAGAGAAGCTGTGGCTGCCCCATCCCTGGAAGTGCCCAAGGCCAGGTTGGAGCCACCTGGGACAGTGGGAGGTGTCCCTGCCCATGGCAGGGGTGGAATGAGATGGGCTTTAAGGTCCCTTTTATCCCAAACCATTCCATGATTCAGAGTGTGAAACTACAAAGCCAGGCTTGGGAAGGAGCTGGGGGGTGTTCAGTTTGCTGTGCACTGGTCCAGTTGCTGTCTTTGTGTCAGCCCTGGCTCATCCAGCTTTTCCAAGGAGCTTGTAGGTCCATCCTGGCAGTCCATCCCATTGTTGCTGCAGCTCAGGCCGGCACTGCCATGTCCTGTTCCCAACAGAGAGCTTTTCCCACCTGGCAAGAGGACCAGGATAGGACTTCAGGAGTTGTTTTTTTCCCAGTGAGCAGAGGAGAGTATTTCCCAGGTTTCTCCTGGTGTGCCAGCAGTGCCTTACAGAGTCCTCCTGCCCTGCTGCCGTGCCATGAAGCACCCAGGGCAGGACTACTGGTGTTTTATAGGCTCCCTTTCCCAAATCCCTGCTGTGATTTGGGCTGTGAGCACTCAGCAGGGCGGCTCCCAGGGGTGCCCTGCATTCCCAGCTGCATCATCTCTGCCTGTTCCTCGCCGTATTCACAGTGATGCTCCTTTTTTTGCCAATTGCCCTCCTGGAGAGGACAAGCTTTTTGCTCGGGAGCTGGGAAGACACTGCACACATTTGTGCTTTTCCTCTCCTTCCTCCCCAGACATTTTCACCATGTTTTACGAGGAGTGATTCTGACTTCCCCAATTTATTTATTCGCCCAAGGGGACTCGTGGCTCCTGGGGGAGTCCGGGTGGTGCTGGGGAGGGTTTGCTGCTCTTCCCCCCCGCAGTGGGGGTGGGATGGGATGGGATGGGAGGGGGGTGCAGCAGGCATGGACACACTGCTGAGGGGCTGGGGAAGGAGCCAGGCAGGTGATCCTGGAATTCCCAAGCCGGATGCAAAGCGGTGAACAGGATGCATCGAGGGGTGAGGGGAGCTTGCCAAGAGCCTGATATAAAGGGAGGATCGTGTTCTGCCCTTCCCAGGGCTGCGAGGGGCTGGGTGGGTCTGGGGGAGTGTTGCTGGAGGAGCCCTGGGGCAGCAGGGGGTCCCTCAGCTCAGCACCCAGCACTGACCGTGGGTTCAGCCCCAGCATCTCTCCGTGCCTCTGCTGTCTTATCCCAGTGCAGCTTCTCCTCTTGGTTTTTGTTTCCCAGGAAAATCAGTGGTGCTCATGCAGACCAAGTCGGGCTGCCAAGCAGGTTGTGTTGCCACAGAGCCCTTCTCTTATCATTCCTGTGGACCCAAATCCTCATGAGCCAAGGCTGCAGTGGGAAGGAGTGTTGTGGCTGTGCCTCCCTGTGGCCCTTTCCAGTGGTTTCTGCTTGGATTATCCACACTGTGTGAGGCATGTGATGGATTTCAGGCAGCTGGGTCCCTGGAAGTGATGCTCTGGCTCTGGCTCATCCCTGCTCGTGGGGGGGTCAGGACTAAATTAATTAGCAAAGTGGAAAGCAAAGTGCACCAAGATGGAAATCCCACAGTCAGAAGGATTTGTTCTGCTTCCCCCCTGGGTTCCTTTGTGGACCACTGTGGCTACAGGGCTGCAGGGAAGTGTTCAGCCAGAGCCTGTGCTCCAGAGAGTTTTCCTTAGTACCTCAGGGAGCGTGGTCAAGGTCCCTGCCAAGAATTCAACATCTGCACAATTGATACTTGGCAGGAAATTTTAAAATTCATGCAAGCTCCCTGAGGTGAGGAGGGAAAATGCCTGGAACTGCAGATCTGTCTCTGCTGTGTCCCCAAGCCAGGATGGAGCAGGCCTGAAGTTCCTCATCCTGAGGGACACGGGACAGTGGCATCTCAGGATGGTTTGTTTTTTGGGTGTGTTTCTGGCTTGTTTTTTCTACATTTCCAGTGATGACAGTGTATTTCAGTGCCTGAAGGGTGGCCAGTCCTGTTGAAATCCTCAGCTCCAGGCACGGGAGGTGGTGCCAGGGGCTGCAGCAGTGCTGGTGGGGTGGCTGTGATTTGGTGAGACATCCTGCACACCTTGGGGGGGTCCTGCTGCGTGGGCTGGGCTGTGCTGCCCTGCTGTTACCTGCCATCACTTCAGTGTGGAAACAGCCCAGCCTGGCTCTCAGACAACCAGGGCTAACTGGGATTTGCTGGGGATCCCGGGGTGGTGTGGGATGCCAGGAGCTCAGCCAGGCTCTTCCCAGCAGCTGCAGCATCTTTAAGACCCCCCGTGCTCCAGGCTTGGGGCTGTTGGCCAGAACGGGCTCCTGGGTGTTGCAAACCAGATGTTTGCAGACCGCAGAGCTGTCCCCTCTGTGCAGCGTGAAACTTCCTTCCCAGAGTGTCAGTTCCCGAGGCTTCACATGAAAAAAGCAGCTTGGTCTGTTGTTGTCTTGGCCTTAAAAAATCCTCCATCCCCAGCACAGCTGGTAAGTGCCTCCTGTTTGCAAGAGGGGATGTTGTTCCTTGGCTGATCCCACGCGGGACGCGGGGCAACCACCCTGCTCCTGCTCCTGGCCCTGTGCCTGCCTGTGGTGGCAGGTGGGTCAGCTGGAGATGGATGGGGAGATAATCCTCCTGAAACAAAAATAAAGAGCAGAACCGGTTGGACAGAGAGTGCAGAGGCAGAGGGGGAGCGCCGGGCACTGGGGCAGCGCCGCGCTCAGCTGGATCCAGCGGGGCAGCAGGGAAAGGCTGCAGCATCTCATGAACGGGTTAAGAGTGTCATTGCTGCCCTGCACGGGATGGGGGGAAGCTGTTTGCTTCAGGAGAGCTCTCCTGCTCTGTCCCTGGGAGTTTGGGTAGAACAGGTCCAACATTCTGGCATCCCTTCCCGTGGGAGGAGCGTGGCTGGGCTGTGGAGGGGCAACCATGGCCCTGCAGCCCTGGGCAGCACTTCTGGCTTTAGGACACGGGCTCTGGAGTCAACCACCTCCCCCTGCCTCAGTTTCCCCGTGGACAGTGCTGCTGCTGCTTCCTAAAGCAGTGGGAGGAGCTGGAGTTTTATCCCTTGCACAAGCGGGAACCTGGAAATTCAGCAACGGTGAAGGAGGACACAAAGAGGAAAACCAAAAAGCTGGGCTGAATGTTTTGGAAAGAAACAACCCCATGGGTGAGAGAGGAGAGTTTTTGCTGTAGCACCTTCTCAAGCACGAGAGCTGCTGGGCTGGGGTTCAGCTCTTCCTGACACAGCACCACAAGCGGCAGCTCTGGGAGCCTCAGCTCGAGCCAAAGGTGTGGAGAGCAAAACTCCAGCCTGAGATGTGTTCTCCTCTCGTGGGGTGGAGGCAGGAGCAGGCTTTTCTTCCTGACACAGAGGTGGATGTGGCTCATGGTTTTCCATTCTCCTCGTGCCACCCATGTGAGCAGTCTGGCCTCTGCAGCCTGGGGTGACCCACGTGCCAGGGTAAACAGAGGCAAACGACTTTAAAGGTCTTGTTGATGACTTTTCCAGCAGTAATTAACTGGGACACAGTAAAAGCTGAGAGCTTTTGCCATGTTGGGGCTGCACAGCAGTTTCCAGGTGCCCTCCCTCATCCTGGCTGGTGGTATCCCCTCCTCACCCTGATCCAAGGATATCTCAGCACATGAGTGGCAGTTGCTTGTTATCACTGTGGCTGCAGGAGACACAATTGCTTTCATTTCCCCATGTCCATCCCTCCTGGAGCTTGTGGATATGGGTTCCTCAGTCCCAAAGAGGATGAGAAAATGCACAGGAGCTTTTTGCCCATCCCCAGGGCACCCCTGGTGGGATGTCAGAGGTGTTGGGTCTGCCCCCCCCCGTTCCTGGAGAGGTGGGAGTGAAGGGACAGTGTCCCCTTTGTTCACCTCCTTGGACTCTAGAGGAGATGTGAGCAGGGAATTGTACCATCCAGGAAAAATCCTCTTCCCCTCGACCAGACCGCAGGGAACTCACTGAACTCGTGACTTGGATGGAGCAACAGGGCCTGTGGCTTTTCCTTCTTTCCCTCTTGCTGCCTTCCCAGCGTCTGCCTGTCCTGCAGGGCTTGTATTTCGGGTAAACCCCAGGAACACTGAGTTTACTTTGAGAAATGTCCCCCTGGGTGGACCGGGCTGGAGGAGTTTGGTGGCTGGAGGGAACTGAGGCTCCCTGTTCTCTGGGCTTGTTTGAAGGTCTTGTGGTGAGAACCAAGGCTGCCCACAAGGACCTGGGGATGTTTGGTGTGAGACCATCTGGCTGCTTATTTAGGGACCACCAGCGAGTCGCTGAGCACCTCAGGACCTGGGCTGTGGCCACCTTTTGATATCAAAAGATATCTCAAAGGCAAATATTGAGGAGTTTTGAGGGAGGGGAAGCCAGAATGGGCATTTCTGGGGTGCTGGGAGCCACCGTGCCGGCTGCAGCCGGGATGAAATGCTTGATGTATTCCAGGGGGTGGCACATGAAAGGTGTGGAGAGGTCATTAATTGTGGGCCTGGAGCCCCTGGCAGGCTCTGGGAGACCACCAGAGCTCCGTGGGGTGTTTGGTGTTTGACAGAGCAGCACGTATTCGTCCTCCTCCTCCCTTCATCTTTAAATACCACCCCATGGATTTCAGGGAAAAAAAGAAATGCACTTAAAATGGCATCATTTTGTGGTGCCTTGAGGACTATTTATATTTTTATTGCTCCCACGACTTCATAGAAGAGCCTTTCTCATGAAAACATCAGTGTGTGTGTGTGTAATTAACTCAGCCACCATCTTCAGAAAGCAGCTTTACAGCTGGGTGTCGGGCAGGGACACATGGTGCTGGGATCCCGAGGCCATCAGCCCTTTCCAGGGCTCTCCCAGGCCAGCTCCAGGCTGATCTTGAGCTTTTCACCCTAATTCAGTTTTCCAGCCTGTGGTTATTCTCTCCTGCAAGTGCCACAACGTCCCAGGAAAAGACATTTCTCAGTGGTGAAATAAGTGGGCAGAAAACTGGTTCATGGAGTGAACCTCCAGTTCAACCTCCTGCCCACCAGGTTTTTGCCTGTAGGTTTTAAGAAGGTGGATTTTGGTGTTTCCCAGCCCAGCCCTTGCTGGAGCCCAGCTCTGCTGGCACACTCTCCTCTCTCATCCCCATGGAAAATGAACCAAATCTCTCCACTTCCGACTGAAATGTAAGATGAGAGATAAGTGTTTACTGGAAGGCTCCCTTTGCCAAATAGCCTGGAGACCCTTTCCTTCCTCCTCTGAACAAGAGAATCAGGTGTTAACTGCACCTCTCTGCAGTGCTGGGCTCGACATGTTCTGGTCTGAAGTGAGATTTACACATTCATCACAACAATAACGACCTTGAAGGATGAACAACCCACTGGTTTGTGTCAGGTGTCTTCTGGCAGCTCCCAAACCTCCTCCTCCGGATGTCTCTGGGCACCACAACAGGATCTCAGGAGAAAAGGCAATAAAAATGTGACTTCTCAGAGATGAGCTACCTTGATTCTGCAGATCACTGAACCCTTGCTGGATCGGCACCTTGAGCCACACTCATGGTCACCTTTGGTGTTTGATGCTGCTCCTCTGCTCCTCCCCACATCCCTTGGGCTGTGCCTGCGGCACAGAGGGAACCCTGTGCAAGGTCCAGCTGCTCCCCTTCCATAGAGACCCACCCAGAGACACGGTGGCTCTTGTGGTGGGTGTTTCTTCACTCCCAGCTGCAAACCATCCCTCGTGGTTCCCTGCAGAGCTGGTGACACCCCCCTGGCACCGGGCAGAGTGGGGGGGACCCCAGGAGGGGTGGGCAGAGCCCCGAGCCTGGCTGTGCTCTTTAATATCTGTGGTCTTAAGTGCAAATGGAACAGGCTCCAGCTACAGTGTGTTTGTCTTGGAGATTAAATCTGGAGAGCCTCCGGTCTCCAAGTCCATGCCGGGAAGAGAGGGGTGAGGAGGGAGGGAGGGAGCCCAGCCCTGCGGGTGCACACACCTTGTTAACCCTTGGAAGCTGCCAGCTTGGAAATGAAGGGTTGGAGGGTGAGTGTGGGTAGAGGGAGAAAGGGTGGGGAAACATGGGGCTCTGGAATCCCTTGGGAAGGGTTGGCATGGCCTGAATTGCTGCACCTGCTCGTGAAGCTTTTGTGGGCAGGAGTCTTTCCATGTGCCTTCTGCGTGATGGAGCGTTCCTGTGGGAGCAGTGATGCTACAGGCAGGATATCATGGAATCAGAGGATGGTTTGGGTTGGAAGGGACCTTAAAGCCCATGTCATTCCACCCACTATCACCTCCCACTATCCCAGGTGGCTCCAACCTGGCCTTGGGCACTTCCAGGGATGGGGCAGCCACAGCTTCTCTGGGCAACCAACCTCCCCACCCTCACAGGGAAGGATTTTTTTCCTGATACCTAATCTAACCCTATGCTCTGTCGCTTTGAAGCCATTCCCTGCCCCTTGTGCAGGGTCAGTGTGTCCTACACCCTAAACCTGGGCTTCCCATGGATTGTGCCTTTTCCTGCAGCTCTTTCTGTGCCCCTCAGAGGGCTGGCTCCTGCTCTCCCTGCTCTGCTGCATCCCAGCCCTTGCTGTCCTGGCCACCCAGCATCACTTGTCCCTTCCCCAGCAGCACGGGGACTTCCCCACCTGCATGTCCTTGGCTCCCTGGGTGGCTCAGGGCAGCTCAGCTACAGCACAACCTCCTCCTCCTGTGCCCAGCTCTGTGCTCGGGGTTGCATTTAAATCCAAGTGCCCGGGGCAGGCAGGAGGGAGGGAAGGCACCTCCCGTGTCCCGTCGCAGGGATGTTCCCAAACACTTGAGCCCGTGTACGGTGTGTTCTCCAAGTGTTCCTGCAGTGCTCAGGGCTGGGGCTGCAGGGCTGTTTATCCAAGGGATCCTGCCCGGTGCCTACATGCTTCTGGCACTTCTAAGCCAGGTAGGCTGTGTTTATCCTGGGGCTTGGCCCCGGTTGCTGTCAGCTTGGGGCTCAGCCAGCACCGTGGCTACACTGAGATAGAGATTATTTAAAGATTGTCGAGAGGCCAAGCCTGCTCCCTGTGCTGATGGAAAACGTGGCTTCCAGCAGTTCTGCCCAGTCTGAACTGGTGGAGCTGTGCCAGCGGGCAGGCGGGAGCTGGGGGGGGGACCCACGCCCTCCTCTGAGGGCTCTGGGGTGGGTTCGGCATCACCATCTTCAGGGAGAGGCTTTAAGGAGCCTTGAGTGGCTGAAGGCTGGAGCTGGTGGGTCCCTCCCTGGTCACAGGGTGGCTGAAGGGGTGGAGGTGGGGATAGATGTCCAATTTTCCCCCCTTATTTTTGGTGCTTGAAGTTTTTGGCTGCTTTTGACATGAAGTGAGGTGGGGATCTGTCTCCCAGACGGCTGTCTGGTCCCAGTTTGAGACTGGGGACAATCTGCAGGAGACCATAAAGCTGGGAAACCACGGGGGCTGTTCCCCACATGGCTCCTTTCACTGAGTCCTGCCCTGCCCTCAGCAGCCCAACACATGGGATGGATAAGCCAGGATGCCCTGGGTTGCACATGGATCTCCATCAGTAAGGGATGTGTTTTCATCTCTCCTCCCTGGCCATGGGTCCAAGGGTCTCCATCTCCTCTGAGCACCCTCTTAGATGTTTGGTCAACTTCTTCTCCTCCAGCCTGGGAGGGAAAACCCAGTGGCCTCAGGCTCTGTGGCTGATGGGCTCTACTCCTCCAGCCCTTGGCTGGGCAGAGTCCTCTTATTTAATCTAAAAGGAAAAATTTAATTAAATGAGATGTAGATCTCATCCGCTGGGAGTTCTCCTTGTGGGCACCGTGCCCTGGATCATGCCCAAGGCAACAAAGGGAGCTGAGGGAGGAGGAGGGTGCAGGGAGGAAGGCTGGGCAGTGCTGGGCTCCTTTCACTTTCCTGCTCCAGCACTGGCCAGGTTTGCTCCTCACCTGCCCTAAGGATGGGGTGAAGCTGTTGAGCCCTTGGGGATCCCCTCCCAAACCCCACCTTGGTGGCTTCAACCCTAAAACTGCAGCCAGGAGAACGGAGGGAGACCAGAAGTGGGTGTAGCTTGGAAAAAAATCAGATTTTGTGCCTGTAATCCTTTTATTATCCCACAAAAATATCTTTCTTGGAAGCTTGCTTTGCTGTAGACTTACTTTTTTTTTTTTTTTTTTTCTATT
>VXBA01001643.1:1059466-1077921 GCA_013399895.1 Serilophus lunatus | reverse complement strand
TTTTTTTTTTTTTTTTGTCTGAGTGCTGGGAATTGGGAGCAGAGAGCTGGAAGGTGTGGGGAAGGAGAACTGGGACCTGCTGGGGTTGGAGGGCTGGAGAGTGCAGGAGCATCCAGCAGGAATTGATGCAGCTCCATCCAACTTTCTTCCTCCTCAGATCAACGTGATGATGTTGGGGACTAAGACTGATTTTTGGGAACAGGGGAAGCCCAAACCTGGGCTGGACATGGCAGCACCTCCTTGAGCTGCAGCCTCCCCTCAGGAAACCCCCTGGCTCTGGCAAGGAGAGCCTATTAAAAGGGAATAGGCCAATCAATAAATCAAGGCACCTGAAAAACGAAACCAAGGGGTTGGGAAAAGAGCTTTTTTTTTTTTTTCTTTCTACTTTTTTCCCCCTCAATTAAAGCAAACAAAAACCCCCCTGCAGGGAGCTCAGGGTGCTGGATAAATTAACTCTCTAAATTACAGCCCTGATACCTGCAAGTGTTGAAAAGGGATCAGCTATTCCCCAGCTCGGGAGGGGAGAGGGCTGGGAGGGCCCATTTCTTCTGGAAGGTGGATTTTCTCCAAAAATCCCATCTCTGTGTGGATCTTGGGTTGGCATCAGTGAGGGGAGGAAGGTGCTCGTGAGGGTGGTTGAGCAAAAGGGGTTGAGAGGTTTGCTGTCAGTTTTTGTGTGACAGACACTTGGCTGCATCCCTGTCCTAAGCAAACCTGTTTGGCTCTGGAGTGTTTGGGGGCTTTTTAATGGGACCCATGAAACTTTATATCCCAGCGGGTGGGTTTTTGGGATCAAACACCAGGATGCTGTTCTGGGGTGTAGCACAGCCCTGGTTGTATTTATTGTTGTTGGGGACATGGTTGAGTGGTGGCCTTGGCAGCGCTGGGTTCATGGACTCGATGAACTGAAAGGTCTTTTCCAACCTAAATGGTTCTGTGATGGTGCCGGGAAGTCGCTGCCTTTCGCCTTTCCCCTCCTTGCTGAGCCCTGGGGAATGTTGAAAAAAGCCAGGATGATTTTGCCCCGATGATGGGAACAGGCATTTATGGCCTTAGTGCAGTCTGTGCTTTCAACTAAACAGGAGGATACCTGGAATGACTGGGAAAAACGTCGGGATGGTCCAAGCCCAGCGTGTGCCCTGTGGCTGAGGACAGGCTGGGGGTGCCCTGGCACAGCAGCCCCGCTGCCCTCCTGCCACGGGCACCGCAGGAACGGCTGCTTTACCCCCTAAAACCCCGGGGGCTTGAGCCGTTTTCCAGCTGCACATCCCTGGGAGCCCTTCCCAAGCCTCTCACCCGGGGATGGCACCGCGGGGCCGCTGGGACGAGGCGTCGCGCCGACGAACAAGGAGCTTTTCACTCGGGTGCTTTTTTTCCTGACCTACATTTCTAGATTCCTGCATCGAGTTGAAGTTTCAACCCATTGGCGTTTCTCAGCCAGTTACACTTTTCAAAAAATTCCTGATTAATTCTAGGAAATGCTGGGCTGAAGGTACATTTCCCCGTGCCCTCCGCTGAGGTCACGGCACAGCTGGCACAGCTGGCGGGCGCTGTGTGCTCCCCCTCTGGCTGGGAACAGTCCTGAGGGTCTTTTGGGTGCCACCAAACCCTCACCTTGACCCTTCCCCATCCCAGCACTGAAGTTTTGAGCCCAGAAATCCCACTGCCAAGGGGCCAGGGGGTGGGTGTTGGGATGACCCAGGAGGAAGGTGACTCGGTGTCCCCGGGCAGTGCCAACCCAAACGTGGCCAGGCACGGATCGTTTTCACTTCCAGGATGATCAGCAATAGCTCTGTGTGAGTGGGTGTGTAATGAAACCTTTTTTTTTTTTTTTTTGTATTTCTTCTAAGTCAATTAAAATTATTTTTGGAAAACTTGCTTTTCCCCATTTCCAACAAATCTGAATTGAAACAAAGACCTTTTTCTTACGCCTTTTGCCTTTCACTGGACACCCCGCAGGGCAGGAGGTGGGGGATCCGTGTCTGTATCTCTGGTTGCCATCAGTTTTGGTCTGAGATCAGGAGGGGATGAGAAGAGCCTGGGGAGAGGCTTCCCGAGGGGTGAAGGCTCTGTCCTGATTCCTCTCTGAGGATGGGTTTGGGTTGTGTATTTGGTGGAGGGTTATTTTGTTTCTTTGGCCACGTTTCCTTGCGTTGGACTGGACCAACTTCAAGACTTGGTTGTTTTATCCGTGTTTTCTGTTCCACTTAAAGGGGAGTTATTTAAATATAGTAATTTTTAAAATTCCCCATTTTTATGCCTTACTGTTTGAAAACAAAAGACCAGTGAGGCTGTGGTACAAACCTCAGCCTTGATTTATGCACATAGAGGAGTTTTGTGCTCTCCAGTTTCAAGCACCCAGAAGGGACAAACAGCCCACATTTACTCCCCTCTGAACACCAAATTTTGGGTGAGGGCAGTCACTGAAGGTTCCCACCCTTCCTCAGTGGTGATCCCTAATCCTGCCCCGAGGGCCCATCTCACTGCAGGTGAGAGGCAGTTTTACCTCTTGATCCCGTTGAGGTGCATTGTGAGAATTAAACGGTGTTTTGCTGTGCTAATTTCCCGCTGTGGATTGTACAATTATCTTTTTATAGGGATGGGTGTGTTCCGGGCTTTCCTGCAGCACCCAGAGCTGTCTGCCTGGGAGAGGTGTTCTGGCACACCTGGATTCTCTGCTGGCTTTGCTCTGGGATTTTGGGCAGTTCACTGGGGAACTGAGGGATGGAGGCGCCCTGAAGATTTCTCAGGAGTTGTATTTTTTGCAATCCTGAGCCTCCCCAGCCCCTCCCTTAAGGGGCAGCAAACCCCAGTGTGTCGTGGGGCTCATGCTGGGCTGGGCTGCTGTGAGTGATGGCACTTGGAAAAGGAGGCTCCTGCACTCGGGAAGTGCAGCTGGATCATGCCAGGGCAAGTTTTGCTGCTCTTGGATGAGTCCCAGCAGCATCTCTGGTACCAGTTCCCAGCTCTGGGAGAGCGATGCTGGTGCTGATGAGCCTCACCCTGACCAGCTCAGACCATGGACAGGGAGGTTTTTCCCCTCCCTCAGGCATATCACTTCCTTTTGGATAAAGAGATAAAGATGCTAAAGCTGGGGTTTGGAGCTCTGTAGGGGGAGGCAGGATCTGTCCCGTGGGGCTGGGGGAACATCTCCCTCTGCTCCACCCACAGCTGCATCCAGCTGTGCCTTGGCACTTCACTGGCACTTCACATCCTGGGTTTTCATGAAACTTTAGGAGGGGAGAGAAGGGAGAAGGGAGGTATAGAGAATTAATCAGCTTAGGGTCAGAACAGGAAAAAACACTGCTTAGATTGGTAATCCCTCGGGACAGAAATCAGCTCAAAGCTGCAAAATAAATGTGCAGCCGGATGGTTTTGCCTCCTTTCCTCCCTCTCTCCCATCCCTGGTGAGGCTGGTCTCAGAGGGCAGGGCAGGACTCCAGTGTGGCTTGTGCACCCTTGTTTGGGATCACCCTTGATTCAAAGCTTTCCAGAAAACACCTTGACTCAGATGTGAGGACTTTGGATGTCCCCAGGCCATGGGGAGCAGAGCTCATCCCTGGGATGGGATCCTGAGGGATGCATGGCCAAACCCTTCCCCTCCCTGGAGCCAAACACAGAGGTTTTGCAGTGCTTTTCCCACCCTGTGAGCCAATTTATTGCTGCACTGGGAGAGGAGTGGAGAAGTGTGGGAATGGTAAGGATGGTAATCCCTTTAATTCTGGGGATCCATCCCTGCTGACCTTTTCTTGGATGCAGGAGGTGCCACAGAGCAGCCCTCCTGGAGGAACAGGCAGGTGATGGAGTTCTCACTGTTGGTGAGGAGGGGGAAGATCCCTCCAGCTCATTTTGGAAGAGTTCAGGGATGAGATGGATCATCAGGGCTCCTTCTGGTGACAGAAACCAAGGGGAGCTGCTCATCTCCTGCCTGCCCACAGCAGGGGCTGCTGGAGTTCCAGCAGGAAAAGCAAAAAATACTGGGAGATAAACAAAGTCCATGCTCAGGGAACATCATCTTGCTGCTCAGGCCCATCCATCAGCCTGTCAGAGGGTTGTCACTGTGGGGATGCTTTTAATAAGGGAGCCAGAACTGTCATTGGAAGCCAGAGCCTTCCCAAAACCTGTGGCAGCCTCTCCCAGAGTCTGTGCTGGCCCAGCCTGACATCACTCCCTGCTTATCACCAGGCTGCAAAAATGAAGGAGAATGGGACTTTCTTCATTCTTTCACCTGCCTGTCAGTCTCCAAGTGACACATGGCTTTCAAGAAGGAGCGTGGCCTTTTCCTGCGGGGAAGGAGGGGGAAGATTGCTCGAAAGACCCGAGAGGGAGGTGGCACATGCAGAACAGGTTGGAGTGTGTGAGCAAGAAAGTCCTTGGGGGTGTTTCTGTTGGGGGCTTAAAGGTTCTATTTTGAGGCTTCCTTAGGGTGAGCACCTGTGCTTGGGTCTTGGTCAGGGCTGGTGTTTGAGGAGGAAACTGCAGCTGGTGCTGGGAGTGATGCTTTGGGAGCAGCAGATGCCGTGCTCTGAGCACATCCCTGTGGGCCTGAGCCACTGCCAGTGCTCACCTGTGGGCACCTGCACCCCTGGCATCCCTCCTGGACCCTCATCCTCTGGGATGCAGCCAGGGTGTGTTGGCCATCACAGCCATTCCCTTCCATGTCCCTGGAGAGCAGGATGCTGCTGCGATTTGGGAGCAGACCCAGAGCCTTCTTGTGTTTTCTGCTGCACCCCAACCCTGTGAATTTTCCAGAGTTGTCACATCTTAGGGTGAGCTCCCAAATACCCTGTGCTGTGTGTGGGTCAAAGAGCCAGGGTTGAGGAGGGTCTCACACAGTCTGAGCCCCCGATTGCCCAGCACTGTGGGGCTCAGGATGGGGGTTTGTGGAAGGGACAGGGTGTGTGTGACTCAGGGCTGGTCACACTGGGACAGGTTGGTGACTCACAGCAGCTCCACAGAGCTGACAGCACCTGCCTGGGCCGGGGTTATTCATTAACACCTTCCCAGAAAGGGCGGCATGGGAACAAACCACTTGCTTCGCTTCCTCTGGCTGAGGAGGTTTAATGACACCTCTCCTGAGGCTGTCTGGGATTTTGGCAGGACTTTTGTATCTCATGCTGAGGTTGGTAAATGGAGGCAATCGCTTTGGACTGTAACTCTGGGAAGGAGGTTGGCTCTGGCTGCAGAGCCTGGTGGTTTAAGGAGAAGGCTCAGTGGTGTTGCAGTGGTGTCAGAGGGCTGCACTGAGCCTGGGCATCCTTTGTAGCCAGTTTAAAGCTTCATGGAGTGAGGCTCAAACTCCAGCACACCACTACGGGTCGTGCAGCAAAGCTCAGGACCCCCTGACTTGCCCAGAGAAGCTGTGGCTGCCCCATCCCTGGAAGTGCTCAAGGCCAGGTTGGAGCCACCTGGGATAGTGGAAGGTGTCCAAGCTCATGGCAGGGGAATGGAACGAGATGGTCTCTAAGGTCCCTTCCAGCCCAAACCATTCCATGATGCAGCACATCTCACAGTGCTGGTGATGGGACGGGCAGCATGGTGAGAAATTTTTCCCCAGAGACCCCAGATTCCCACCTCAGGTCACCTCCTGGCTGGGCTGTGCACGTGAGCTGGCCCATTGTGTGGGGATCTCTCCTTGGAGGAGCAGGGCTGGCCAGGCAGGGGGGAGGAAGGAGCTGGAAGGGGCCCCATGTGAGATGAGACATGTGTGAACAAGCAGGGGGTGATGGATGGGCCCTCTTGACGCCCTGCCCTGCCCTGCCCAGTGTCTGGGGGGACTGGGGGGGACAGTGGTGGCAGGGGACCCTTGGCAGGAGGCTGCCAAGGCTGGGGAGGACACCCTGTGTTGGCAGCACAGGCTGTGACTCAACGGGGCCATTTCATCTCTCTCAGATCTTTAGCTTTTTTATTTTTCTTTAATCCACTTGCCTCACTGACTTTATTTTACAATCCCTCGCTGGGTTCACTGAGGAGCACTTTGGTCGTTAAGCACGTCGGGGCATGTGAATAAACCTGTGTCTCTAAACCGTGAATTGCTTGAAAGCCGAGATCGAGTCCCTGGCTGGATGTGATGGGCACAGCACGACCCTCCTGCTGCCCCTCACCTCCCCGCTCCCCTGCTCTGTGCTTGGAAGGGTTAAAGCCAGCCAGGGTGTGCAGCTTGGAAGCCTCATCCCTTTGCAGGTCCCTTAATGTGTCCAGGTCCCTGTTCCCCTCCACAGGCCAGGACACATCAGGGCTCCCCTTCCCTTTTCCCAGGATTTGGGGCCAGGCTGAGCCCTGCCTGGCTGTGGGTGCAGGGACAGCACCTCGAGGTGCTAACACAGCTGTGCTGGGACTGGTTCCTGCAAACAGGCTCTGTGTCTCTGGCTGCATTTTTCTGAATCCAGCCCTTTGGATGGGAAGGGTTTTGACAGTAAAAGTGGAATTGGGGCATGTCTGAGCAGGGCAAGGGGTCTGAGGGAGGGACACCCGGGAGAGGGAGCAGCAGGAGGTGTGTGAGCCGTAACAGGAGCACTGCCAGGATCCTTTCCCTGCCTCTTGGTTTCCTTTCCTGTTTGGCTTTGCTGCCCACACAGTTCGTGCTCGCCCTGTCTGTACATCTGATGCTCCCGCCTTCCGCAGCCAAAAGTCCCTTTTCTCTCCCTGCACTTTGCTCTGCTCTTGGAAAATACGAGTTTGAGGGGACGGGGCAGGAGACAGATCCCCATCCCAAAATGTGCAGACCATCCTTGTTCCTTCTGCAGCCTCAGCACCTGCCTGCTCTGTTTGCTGCTCTTCCCAGGATGCTGCTGAGTGTGGAGGCAGCTCGTTCCCTTGTTCCAGCGCTGGTGCTTCCCCTCTGCTCTCCTGGGATGTTGTGGTGGGCTCGTGGAGAGAACAGCAGTGCGGGGGCTGGTGTCCAGGAGGCACTGGTGGCCTCGGGGCTCGCAGTGTGTGGCCTGACTGTGCTGCTGCTCCCAGGGCTGGAGCAGTCCAGGGCACAGGGAAGCAGATGATGCCTCACTGGGGAGTGTGGGGAATGTGGGGAAGGCAAAGGCCCAGGGAAAAAAATAAACTGCACCTGAAATCTTGCTGTCTGTGGAGCCTGGGGGATGTGCAGGGGTGGGGAAGGAGGTGGTTTGTCCTGAGTAGGGTTTGTTCAGGGCAGCTGGGGGATGGTCCTTCACTGGGGGTGTCTCTGGAACAAAACAAGTGCCGTGTCCTATGGTGAGGGATTAAACTGAGCATGAACACATGGCATTGAACTGCCTGGATGACAATGATGACAAGAGTGACTAATCCACGCAGTAAGGATGTGCTGATGCCCCCGAGGGGGCCAGGGGCACATCCTGCAGCAGCCAGCGGGCTGGACACATCTCTGCTGTCCCGGTGCCTCCATCCCTTCCCGTGGCGGTTCCCGCACCATCCCTTGTTCCCGCACCATCCCTTGTCCCCGCACCATCCCTTGTCCCCGCACCATCCCTTGTCCCCGCACCATCCCTTGTTCCCGCACCATCCCTTGTCCCCGCACCATCCCTTGTCCCCGCACCATCCCTTGTTCCCGCACCATCCCTTGTTCCCGCACCATCCCTTGTTCCCGCAGCGCTGCAGCTGCATCCGAGCCGGGACCCAAAGCCTTGCCCGGGGTGGAGGCATCAGGAAGCGCCTTTGATCTCCGGGCACTAAGGCGCTTTCAAATGAGCCGCACAAGTGCCCGGCCCGCCGGGGAGGGGAGATAACAGATCAGAGCCTGCGGGATCGCGCCTTTATGGAGCTCTGATTGCTCCCAACCGAGGAACTCGCTCGGGGGAACTTCAAAAGCAGCGCTGGACCTGCAACGCCCTTTGCAAAGAGTCCCGGGCCGGGCTGTGCACACACAGGGCTCTGCGGCTACACCCAGGGTGACAGAGCCTTGGCACTTCACATCCTCATGCCTCCCTTTTTGGTAGACCTCCGTGGCTCACTGAAGGGGGGGTGGGTTGGATGTGGTGGGGTTGGACCCTCTGGACCTTCTCGGTGGGCACTGGGTGCCTCTGGGGTGCCCCCAGCAGAGTTTGAGCTCCCTGCCTGTCTCAGATCCCCCCCCTGAGAATTTGGGGTCGGCGCCTTGCAAAGCCCAGAGATGCTCGTGAGGCAGGGAGATGCTCAGAGCAGGAAGGAGGATTTGCAGCTGCTCTCAGCGTGTTTCCCAGCAGCACGGGAGTTAACAGGAGAAGTCGGGGGAAAGAGGAGGAAAAGAGTTCAGACCTCCTTCTCTCTCCCCTGCCCTCCCCTCCCTGCCATTTCACCGAGGCTGTGTATTGGCCTCCCGAGGATGGAGCTGGGTAACACCACAACATAAACAGAACATCTGGAAGCTCTTAAAGGGTTTTATTTTTTAACACATTTACAAGAGCCAGGGACGCTTGTGCACAGCTTTCTGCAAACTGGGAGATGCTGCACTCGCTCCTTCCCCAAAACCCCGAGGCTGGTGGTCAGGCTTCTGTGCCTCCACACTGGGTTGCTGAGGGGGTGATATCTGGGCCAGGAGGTGCCAGTCCTGCTTGCATGTTCCATGTGAAGTCCAAAGCAAACAGACGAAAAATGAGCATAAACCTCTACCCTTCTTCCTGTGTGCCCCTGGTTGATGATGAGGCAGGATGGGCACTTGGGAAGGGTTTGCTTGGGAGAAAAGCTCTTTAATGATCCTGTGCAGCAAGCACGGTGAGAATCAAAGAGAAGAGCAAATGCTTTCGTTCCCTACACGGGCCAAGAGCTTGTCTGGACCAAATGGGAGCTGTTTGTGCCACACTTAACAGTGGAGTCTGGATCCTCCAGCTGGTTTGAGAGCAGAGCTCAGGCAGAGCCTCCCTTGCTGCCTGTGGCTCTGATGGGATCATTCCTCCCTGAGCAGCCCTTGGCTCCAGCACAGTGGTCCCAGGCTCAGCACTGGGATGTTTCATCCATGACTTGCACATCCCTTGGGCCATGTAAGGCAGCCCGGGTGCACACAGGTGGGATCAGCTGCTTTCCCTTCCTCTGCATTCCCAGATGCCATTATTTGTCTGTGCACAGAAATGGTCACTTCCATCAGCCCCTGGTTATGTCTCTTACCCACCTTCCTGTTATCCTGCACCCTGATCTGATTTCTCCTGATCCTGCAGGATCCCAGCCCTGGGGCTGTCACTGCTTTTGGGCTCTTTGGAGTGATGTGGCTGAGTAATGATGGTTTTCCTGTGGGTGTTGCCAGCACATCCTCCCTTTCCCTGCGTGAATGGCAGCTCCCACGGCTCAGCTGTCACCGAGAGTCCCTGTGGATGGACAGCTCCTCCCAGCCTGCTTAGACAGGGACTCTGCAGCCACAACCCACCCCCACTGACCCTGAATTTCCCTTCAGCCTCCAGGTCACGGAGCCCTTGGCGCTGCTGAGGGTGGGATGAGCTCAGAGGTGCTAAAGGTGCTTTCAGGGGAGGTATTGGGGCTGCTGCTGGATCTCCTCTTTTACACATTGCTCTAAACATTTTACTTGGTGACAAAGGAGGATCATGATTTCCCCCATCAGAACCTACGAGCCTGGACCTTCCATTAACGCCGTGTTTTTTCTTTGCAGGGTCTGTGGTGGAGGCTCAAGGTGCAGGGACTTGAGAGGGGACAGCCAAGGTGCTGCAGCCAGAACACCCAGGAGCAGCCTCCCGAGGATGGGCACTTCAGCTGGAGCACAGGGAGGGGGAGCAGGGACCAGCAGCTCACACTGAGCTCACTGGAGAGTGATGGGACATCAGAGGCTGTGATCAATTCCTTCCCCCAACACCCACGGCTGAAAACAGCTCCCCAGCACTCCTGGGCTCCACCTGGCTGGTCAGGGGGGTTTCCTCCTGATGCTGACCTTCCTCCCAGCTCCCACATGGAGCCAAAAGGACTTAATTAGCTGCTCTCTGCTGGGCTTTGGAAACTACCCTGTTGATGGATGGATGGCAAAGTGCTCTTGGGTCAAACAGGAGCTTGATGCTCTTCTCTGTGGAGGACCAAGCGCTTGTCCAGTCCCAAGGAACCAGCTGTGGATTTCTTTGTCTTTTTTTTTTACCCTTCTGTTCTTTTTGCTGCCTCTGGGGGGGGTTTTGGGGTTCCATGAGGACGGCTGGACCTGCGGTGGATCCTCCTGACGCCCGTGCTGGGAACTGGATGGCCTTTGGAGAAGCCATGGGGCAGAAGCTGAGTTGGTGATCGTGGTGCCCCGGGGTTTAAAACTGCCTGGCAGGGGCTCATCCTGTGCTTTGAGTGCTTGGGAACTTCTGCTGCAGTTGGCACATCCCACGTGGAGCCCAGCCCAGGTGGGATTGGGAAGCAGGAGTTGAGGATTCCAAACTGGAGCGAGGGGAATGTCACAATGGGGGAAAATGTCACCCTCAGAAACAATTAAATTTCTTAATAAAACCCGTTGCCTCTGTGAGTGCTGGATGTTGTTCTCCATTTGTCTTGGCTCAGCCACACTTACATCAGGGGCTGCTGGGGGGATGCCTTGGCTTGCACAGGAAACAAGCACTTTGGGGAACTTCTGCCCTAACAAAGCCACACCAAGAGTTTAATGCCTTTGCTTTGCAGAAAATGTCTGCCCCCCTTCCCTTCTCCCCATTCCCTTTCTGCAGCCCTTAACCACCACTTCCTGATGGCACAGCCTGGTGAGCTGTTCCTAACATGCCTCCTGTTCCAAAAGCCACTGAAATGCAAATGAATTGCCCTTAAATCACGTTGTTTTGTGTCCCTGGACTGTGTGTTTCCTCCTACCCTGTACACTGGATGTGAAGCTCTGGAAGGTGCTGTGTGGAAATATAAAAAGGATATTCATGTAATGGAAATATCCTTTTATTATTTTTTAAAGATTTAGAGCATTATTTTTTTAAAAAACCCCATTCTTTCATATAAAAAGCACAGTAGACTCATGAGCATGGATTCAAATTAACTATATGTGGATGCAGCCATGGTGACTTGATGTCAGACTCTGGTGTAACTGGTAGGATCTCTGCACAGCCCTGACTTTGTTTCTCTCACAGTGAGTTCCCCATTGGCCTAAACTGCAGAAACTGGGTCAGAAACATGGAGTTTTGGATCCTTTCCATTGCTCAGCTCAGAAACACCTTGGAGAGTTTAAGAATCATGTAATAGTTTGGGTTGGAGGGGACCTTAAAGCCCATCTCATCCCACCCCCTGCCATGGCAGGGACACCTTCCACTACCTCAGGTTTCTCCAAGCCCTGTCCAATCTGGCCTTGGGCAAATCTAAGGGAGAGCAGCAAAGCCCACAAAAGCACGAAACTTCACTGGATTTTTGGTTCTGTAAGGATGGGTTTGAGAAAACCCTCATGAAAACCAATATCAAGCTCATTTGCAGCAATTAAATGAGGTGAGGAGCCAGTGGCCAAGTGTCCATGGACACTGGAGTGTGGTGGGATGCAGGGGATGGGCTGCCCTTCATCACTGCTCATTCTAGGCTGGGTCCAAAGCTGAGGGTGACTCTGCTCTTCCTTTTCTCTGGTAGAAAGTGGATCCTGCAGGTTTGGCAGGAGGTTTGGATGTGTTCACCATCCCACAGCAGGGCCATACATGATGCCTTTTCTCCTCTGGGCACAGCCAACCCTTAGCAAGCAAACCAGCACAGGAGTTAGACTGGTGTTACTGGGCACCCTGAGCTCTCTGGACTCTCTCCCTGAGAGTTTCTCCCAGAATCATTTAGGTTGGAAAAGACCTCCAAGATCACCGAGTCCAACTTCTGACCAATCACCACATCAGTCAGACCAGAGCACTAAGCCCGTGCTCACACTGTCACACCCTTTCCCAATGCAACCCCTTGCCTGGGAGCTGCAGGGATAATCCCAGCCTGGAATCCTGCAGGAACCACTGACCCACTGGAGCTGCCTTTCCCCCAGCCCCACATCTGCAAACCCCCCTCCAGGGAGAGATCCAGGGAGAGATCCACGGAGAGATCCAGGGATGGATCCAGGGATGGAGCAGGGATGGATCCAGGGATAGATTGAGGGATGGAGCAGGGATGGATCCAGGGATGGAGCAGGAATGGATCCAGGGATGGAGCAGGGATGGATCCAGGGATGGAGCAGGGATGGATCCAGGGATGGATCCAGGGATGGATCTAGGGATGGAGCAGGAATGGATCCAGGGATGGAGCAGGGATGGATCCAGGGATGGAGCAGGAATGGATCCAGGGATGGAGCAGGAATGAAGCAGGGATGGATCCAGGGATGGAGTAGGGATGGATCCAGGGATAGATCCAGGGATGGATCCAGGGATGGAGCAGGGATGGATCCAGGGATGGAGCAGGGATGGATCCAGGGATGGATCCAGGGATGGAGCAGGGGTGGATCCAGGGATAGAGCAGGGAATCTCAGAGCTCAGATACAGACTTTTTGGAGTTCATAACTAACCTTTACTTCAAAGGCCACCTGCCTTTGGTGTCTGTCTGTCCCACAGTCCTGACTTGCTCAGAGCAAACAGGGGCCAGGCCGTTACAGGGAAGGGCGTGGGGCCTGCATGGCTATTTACTGTGGAACCAGCAGGAAAACCTGCCTGTCCCTCTTCCCAGTAAACACGAGCTGGAAACACGGACAAACTCACGGGGATTTATTAGTTTGCTTTACCAAATGCAAATATTAAGACTAGCTAGTCCAGCCCAGGGGCTGCCTTTTGCCTTTTGTGTGCTCTGCAGAGGCTGGCGCCTCTGGGTGCTGATAAGGGGGTGCTCTGAGCTCGGCCAGTTGTGCTTGAAGAGTTTCTTTTGCACCATTTCTGTCTCCTTTTTGCTCAGGACCGATCCTGCCAGGGGCTGAGCCGCCAGGGCTGTTGTGCTGCAGCCTCCCCAGCCCTGAGCTGGGCATCTCCCCTCTCAGGTGACCTCCCTGCTGCTGTGTCCCAACACACCACGTGCCTTTGGGACAGTTTGCAGCTGCTGTTTGGGTTTGTAGGGCCAACCTGGAGCAGGTGAAAGCTCCTTGTGCTTGATTTCACTGTAAAGAGTAACACACAATCCTGGGGTCATTGAATCCTTGAATGGTTTGGGTTGGAAGGGACCTCAAAACCCATCTCATTCCACCCACTATCACCTCCCACTGTCCCAGGTTGCTCCAACCTGGCCTTGGACACTGCCAGAGATGGGGCAGCTACAACTTCTCTGGGCAACCTGTGCCAGGACCTCTCCACCCTCACAGCCACCAATTTCTTCCTGATATTGGATCTAAATCTTCCCTTCTTCAGCTTAAAGTTCAGTAATTCCTTGCAGGGGAAGCCCTGGGGCAGCTCCAGGGAATACCATCCAGGACCACAGCAGGTGTGGCTGGAGGTGCAGGTGCTGTTTGGGGCAGGGATGTGCTCCAGGGCTCAGAGCACGGAGGCTGGGGACAAATGGATGTGAGTGATGGCCCAGAGAAGCTGGATTTGATTTTTCCTCTCAGATTATTAATGTGAAGATCCTGTTCCATAGAAGGCTCAGCAGGCAGAAGGCCACTTCCTTCCTTTCATCCTACTTCTTGGGAAAAAGGGGGAGCAGAATCCAGCTGGGACAGAAGGGTTTGGGAGGAGGAGGCCAGGTGAGCAGCTGTGGGGAGCACAGCCCAAACCCAGCCATCCCTCCCACTTTCAGTTTTCCATTCTCATCCCATTTCTGCCCTATTTCATCTGTCCCTGCATCATCTGGTGTGTATTTACAGGCAGTTAGAGATGCTTGTCTAGATGTTATTTTTCCTCCAGGACTCGTAAAACACATCTGCTGGAGCTGCCCACCAGCTCGGGGGGAATTTCCAGGCCCTGCTTGTGTCCTGGAGCCATGGATTGATGGGGAGGCTGCTGTGCCTTGTTCCCCTGTTTGTTTTGACAGCTTAGCAGTGTCAGGTCATGGCTGCAGGTGTGTGCAGGATGAATCCCCCTGGGGTGCTGCAGGACCACATGGACAAGGACTTTTGGAAGCTTGGAGCAAATACCATCATGACCAGGGTGTGGGTGGTTTGGCTTCTCTGAGTCATCATTTAGATTGGAAAAGACCTTTAGGAGTCCAACATTCCCCCACCACTAAACCAACCCAGCAGGCTGTGTCCTCAATTAAAGCCTCCAGAGCCCTTGGAGGGGGGGGTTGGTTCTTAGACACTTCCCTAAAATTCTCTTTTTAATTGTTAAGACGTTGTGGATGTTGCCTCCCAGTCACGGAATGGTTTGGGTTGGAAGGGTCCTTCAAGTGCCAGATGCACTTTTGGGTTGCACACAGCTTTGCTCACTGGTTTAATTCTTAAGGCTGAGCATGTGGGGGAAATTACTGCCCCCCAGGTTTCTTAGGAACTCCCAAACTCCATCCAGGTGGAGCTTCTTTGGTGTGATGGAGCTTTGCAGGAGAAGCAGCCCCTGGATCCTGGGGACCTGAGCAGTTTCCTTGGTGTTGGAGGAGGCAGCTGAGGTTGGACTTCTGGTTTTTCCATGTTGGACTGGGCTGTGTAAGCTGGAGCTCAAGGGGGTGGGGGTTCTGTGCCTTGGTGTGATGTTGCCAAGGGATTTAGTGCATGGAGAGAGTTGAACCAGCAATAAAATAGCTGGTTATTGTTTTTTACTTGTCAGACAACACAGCTGAGCAAATCCAAGCCTGCTGTCTGTTCATTAAGTGGCTAATCCTTTGTCTTTTCCTGGAAAAATCCTTTCCAGGGAGCCCAAGATTTTCTAAGCAGGGCCAAGCTTAGAAAATATAATGGGAAAGGGATATATTTCCCTCCCCCAGGTATTTCTTAACTACTCCTTTGGTTCCTTCCACCTCTTGTTTGTCCATGTGCTCTTCCCTCCTCTTTTCCACCTTCTGCACAGGAGCTCCTGTGGGGTGTCCTGCAAGGAATGACCTGACTCTTCCTCCTGTGGCAGCCACCGGGGTGGGTGTGTTTGGTGATAACCCCTCTCCAAGGAAGGGCTGCAGGGCTGGGAAGCCTCCTGTCCCAATCCCCCAGGAATGCTGTTTAGCCCCAAAGCTGCTCTTGGGAGCAGTTCCCAAAGCTAAGCCCATTTTCCCTCTAAGCCTTTGTGTTTTGGTTGCCTTCAAGGAGAGGAAATTCTCCTGCTGGGAGAGATCTCTGCTCCCTTCTAGCATTTGCTTTAATTTTTTTTTCCACTTCTCACTTACCCTGTGAGAAGGGTGAGTTCTCCCCAGTTCCACCAGTTGCTGTGCACTGGGAGGACTGGTCCTGCTCCCCACTGCTCGTGTGGTGCCTGGTGACGTTGTCTGGGTGCTTGTAATGGCAAAACCTTCCCAGAACATGGTCTGATGTTCTCCCCCCCCCCTTCTCTTCAAATTAACGTGCCAGCCATGCCTCACCCTAATTAAAACCAGCAAAGAGGACTGGTCCAGGCTGTAAAATTCTAGGACAGTTTTATGTAGAGCAATTAAAAGGAAGGTAAAAAAAATTGTTAAGAAATTAAACACTAATTACTTTTTTTTTTGCCAGCTGAACTGTTTTGGCAGTGGGGCTGCAAGTGGGATGCAAAGACTTGGGATGGCTGGTTCCCTGCTGCCATAAATCAACTGGATCAAATGTCCCCTTGCTTTTTAGCCTGTGTAACTCATCTGCTGTCAATTAGCCTAAATCACATTTTTTCAATTAAACAGGCTTAGAGGCCTGATAGCAAAGTCTGCTGGGGAGGGGGAGGGAGAAGCAAAGCCTTCTTGTAGGCAGCGAGGTGGAAATATCTTTTTAAAAGGTGTGATCCCATTTTAGTGCTTTCCATATAAAATGTGATCTAAATGTCTGTGCTCTGGGGAGCAGTCAGAGCTGGAAGCCCAGCTGAGGAGGGGGACTGGCCATGGAGGAGGCTCCAGGGATTAAAGGGAATCCCATCTGGGATGCTTGAAGGAACTGATGCTTCTTGCAACTGACTGCAAGAAAACTCCTTTGGGATGAGTTTTAGTTGTTCCCTTAGCCTCCTGCCTCGTGGAATTGAGGTTTTGAGGCTTGCACAGTGTTTGCTGCTCTGGGCAAAGAGGCTGCCTGGGGTGTGAGGGCTCCTTTGTGCTCCAGGGAAGGGGAAATGATCCTGTTGGTTCCATGCACGTGGGAATGGGTGGCTTGCTTAACACGTGGGATAATTTGCCTTGGATGGTTGTTTCCAAGTGTTGTTTCCTCTCACTGTGTCTAGTCTTGCTCCCTGAGTGTTTACCTTCCCAGACTGGAAAACAAGAACCATCTGGAGTGGGATGAGGAGCTGGTGCTGGCCCCAGCGGGAGGAAGAGGCCTGACTGCTGTTCTAGGTATTACAAATGTTCCCTGGCTCCTTCCCCTCCTCCAGCCTGGTCCTTGCTGGAGCCAGGCTGTGCTGGGAGCATGTGGGGTGGCCTCTGGTTTGGCTGGGGAGGTGCAAACATGGGGCTTCAAAAGTCTTCACGGATTTTTGTGCGCTGGAAATGGAGCTTCACCTCTCTGGCTCAAGGCTTTGGAGGAGCTGCTGCCTCCTGGGGCACCCCGGGATGGGGAAAACACCCCTGACCCTTCTCCCTGCACTGGGGCAGGCTGTGCTCCCAGCACCTCATCCTGCAATGCCAAATCTTCACCCAGCAGCTGCAAAAAGAGCTCAGGCCTCCCTGTTCTGCCAACAAGCCCTTGCAGGTTATCCTGTTAGGAAAACCGGACTCATTTATTAATACACATAACGTTAATTGCTGTAATTTGGAAGCTGGCTTCTCACTCCGGGGGATGTGGGTGTGTGCTGCCCGAGTGGGAATGCAGGGAGGAATGCGGTGAGGGGAGGGATGCTCCTGTGGTTCTTGTGGCCCTGGGTTTGTATTCTGGGCTTGGGTTCGGGTGCTAAAAGAACAGCGAGAAAACCAACTGCATCTCCTTGTTGTCGGCTAAAAATACAACCGAGTGGGTATTTCAATGTTAATTAGTGTCATTCTCTACCACCGCTGCCCCAGGCTAATGTGGCCGTTCTGGTGACCCTCCTTCCTTCCTGACCAGGTTACTGCCCTCTGCCTCCAAAAAAGGGCTTTGCTGGTCACCTGGAAGAGCTGAACCGGGATAACCCGGGCTGGGGAATGTCCCACAGTCTGCAGGAGGGCGCTGATACCACCCTGCCATCAGTGCCGGGGTGATGGAGCCGTGGGACCGAGGTGGGCTCCGTGTCTGCTCTGCCTTTGCCAGCACGGCCGTGTTCACACAATCACAGAATCACTGGGTTGGGAGAGACCTCCAAGATCATCGAGTCCAACCCTTACCCTAGAACCTCAACTAGACCAGACCATGTCACCAAGTGCCACGTCCAGCCTTTTTTAAACACATCCAGGGATGGTGACTCCACCACCTCCCCGGGCAGTCCATTCCACAACTTTATTACTCTTTCTGTAAAAAACTTCTTCCTAATATCTGACCTATACCTTCCCTGACGCAGCTTGAGACTGTGTTGGGGAGGGGAAAGGGAAGGAGAACACTTGGCTCTTAGTTCTCAGCAGAGGTGGGTTTCTCTGCCCCGTCCCTGAGGTCGTGGGATGGGGCAGGATGGCTCCTGCCATGCTGGTGCCTCTGGTCTCCCTCCTGCAGAAGCTGCTGGCCCAGCTCTGTCCATGCCCAGGGGGTTGTACCAAAAACAAGTCCAGAGCTTTGATGGAGATAAATTAGGCAGCAGGACTTTGGCTCCTTGAGGTGCTGGAGGACTCCTGGCTTTGTGTTTGCCACCCCAGGAGAGAAAGAAACCCGCTCTCCTTGTGGTCCTGTGGTGATGCCAGCAGAAAGCCTGGCTCGGGGCCTCTGCTCCCACAAAAGCACCATGGCTGGGCCCTTCCATGCTCTGGGTGTTTTGGGCTGCACTTGGGGAATGGCTCCTTTGCCAGGAGCCTGTGTGTCCTCAGGAGCCGGGGCCGGCTCTGTCCTGTACCAACGTTTGCTTTGGAAAAGCAGCGCCGGTGGTTTCTGGAACGTGCTCCATCTAACCCGCCATCAGAAAACAACAAACCCGAGCCTGTAATTGCCTTTGGTCTTGAGCAATTTGAGCTGGGTGTGAATTGGCCACGAAGGCTTGAAAGGCGCTGCGGGCAGCGGCAGGAGGGAGCGGATGGCGCGTGGGAACCAGGAGCATCCCCCTTCTTGCTCTGACCCTCCTGCACTGGCACTCTGCCCCCCAAAGTCACCCCGCTGATGCTCAGGGCTCTGCTGGCATCAAATCCACTACAAACCCCAAGCTGGCAGTGCCTCCGCTGCTGGCGTTGGTGGGTGAACGGTGCCACGAGTCCTGCACCCAGCTGGGGGTTCTGGCTCCCGTGGAGGATTATTCCTAGTGGAGAATTAGGCATTGCATTTCCTGATCCCCCTCTTTCCAGCGGGCTGGGGCGATGAGAACAGCCCTCCCCGGCCCTGCCTTGCGAACTCGTTGGAATTCCTTTGGGGAAAGGGAAAAGAGGGTGAAGGGGGGAGTAAATCTGATTTAATTACAGTGACACAACCTGCATGGGCTCAGCGGCTCGGGGTGGGG
>VXBA01001643.1:1019709-1059418 GCA_013399895.1 Serilophus lunatus | reverse complement strand
GGGGGGTTAATCTGATTTGGAGAGGGGAGGGAGGTGGTGCTGCCGCTGGCACGAGCGCCCGCCGCACATGATGGGCTTAGGGCAGTGCCAGGCACAGCCTGGGGGGACACGGGCACTGCTGGGGGATGGATTCCAGGCCAAGAGATAGAAGTGATGGCTGTCCCATCCCTGGAAGTCTTCGAGGCCAGGTCGGATGGGGTTTGGAGCAACCTGGTTTAGCAGGAGGTGTTTCTGCCCATGGAGAGGCTTGGAAATAGATGATCTTTGAGGTTCTTTCCAACCCAAACCATTCCATGATCCTGAGATCTTGTCTCTCATATGGAGAAGCCTGATGGAGAAGCCACCTCCCTCCTCCTCTCCTGAGAAATGTCATGTTTTCCATTCCAGTTCCTCCACAGCGTGTGGCTTTTCCCTGAACTCTTCCCATGTGCTGCTGTGACTTCCCACACTGGACTGACACCCTCTGGGGACAGGCTGGGCCATGCTATTGAGAAGGAGCTGCATCCCCATGTGCCTGAGGGGTGTCCCCAGCACAGCCAAAGGACCACTGCCAGGCTTGGGGATGTGCAAATCCCAGACCAGAAGCTCCAAACCACAGAGTTTTAAAGAAAAAACCCAAATAACCCAATAATGTATTTTGAGGTTCTTTTTGTTTAACTTCTGGATTTGAAGCTTAAATTGGAGCTGCTTTGTTTTCTGTGCCATTGGGAGGTCTGGGAGCCTTTCTGCAGAAGGGAAAAGTGAAATATCCACTGATGTGTGGGAGTCCTGCAGTGGAGGTTGGAGCAGTGCTGGAGTGAGGGCCCTGGATGGTGATTTCTAGGGGAAATAACAGTGAGGGACAAACTTCTACATCCTCTTTTTGATTTGAACTGCATCTTGTTTAGGAAGTGCTGTGGTGGAGTGAATCAACACAAGCCTGACTTCTCAGACCATGGAGGTTTTGCATTTCTGCTTTAAAAATGCTCATTTCAACACAATCCTCAGGGGTGACACTCTTATCCCACCCATCCCCTTGAGTGCCAGAAGGTGGGATATGTCCTCCCCTCTTGGTGGGACAGCAGCTGCTGCTGGAGCATCCCTGGGGTGCAGGTTGGGGCTGGGAAGCTGCTCCATGCTGGGAAGATGTACATGGGACTTCACCCACCTCCCAGCAAGATGTTTCTGCTGGCACAGCCACCATGTGCTGGAACTGTGCATTATTAAGGACTGCTTTTATTTTAAGAAACTGGCCCCTTGTTAGAGTGTGAGTCCCCCAACCCTTTTCCCTACAAAAGGGGTGTTGTGCCTCTTACCTTTCGGCTTTAATTTCGGCTCACAGCCCTCCCCGGGTTACCCAGAGCAGGGGGAGCTTTCAGAGAGCTCTCACCCAATAACTCAGCCCAGCCTGCAGCGCTAGTGAGGTATTTTACACCCGCCAAGGCAGATAATTAATCATTCCTGAAGAATGAAGAAATGCTTCGGAGCCTTTTTTCCCCTCCTTTTTAAAGAAAAACAGGGATCTCGAAAACGTGATGCCCTTCTGACGGGGGTTTGGGATGAGGAGTGTGAAGGTTGGCTGACTCTTTGGGAAAGCCAAGTGGGATGTGACTGGCCAGGCTGGGAGAGGGGGATTATTTGGTGGCCATCTCATGGATGTAGGGGTGTTGTGAGGCAGAGCCTTCCAGTGGCCTTTAGGTCTTGTGCATGTTGCCCTCTGTACCTGGGAACACCTCTTGGAGTGAGGTAATGCTGGTGGCTCTCACTGAATGGGCTGCTCTCAGCTTCTCAAAGCTGACTTGGAGGAGTTTTCAAGGTGGGAAATAAGGAAAAAAACTCCTTGGAAAAATCTACCTGCCGAGTTCTTGGAGATTTTTCTCCAGCATCACCATCCGACTGGGAGCTGGAAACACACGTCAGCCCTTTGTTCCTGTGTCTCCTTGAGATGATATTGTGGTTTGCTTAATTAAAAACACAGAGCATTATTGTGGGAATGACAAGGAATTAAAAAGATTAAATCTGGGAAAAGGCTTATCTGGCCATCTAATCCAGCCCAGCTCTGAGGTATCCTTATCCTCTACAGTTTGAGGTGCCTCAGGTGATGTGTTTGCTCCTTGTTCCCCAAGGAAGTCTTGCTGTGGGCTGTCAGGGAGCTGTTTGTAGGGCTGAGCTGGCTGGTTTCATCTGCAACCTGCTGTTTCCCTATCCCCCCAGCCGTGTTTCCACTGGTTTTACTCACCAGCCTGGCCAGCCCTGGCAGAGAGGGCTCAGCTTCTCCTTGTTTAGACCTTGCTGTTGAGTGGATGTTTGTAAGGAAGGTGCCTTTGGATAACCTGGAATTGGGGTCCTTCCTCCTCCCTCCCCAAAGCTTTTTGGTGCTTTGTCCCTTCAGGTTGAACTGGGGAGTGTTTGCTGAGAGGCCCAGCAGTTTCCTGCACGTTCAGATGGGCTGCAGGGTGACTCTGCTTCTGCCGGGCAGAGAATTTACATTTCGGGACATCCTGCACTGACTTTTTGGCTGTTGACTGGTGCCTACTTCAGTCCAGAGCTTCTGGAGCACAAAACGTGGCTTTGGCCTTGGTGGCATTCTGGTGGGACATCTTAAAACTGAGAAATTGCAGGAGAAAATCCTCAGAAGAGCCTCTTCCTTCTATGCTTGAGATACAGATGCATGTTGGAAGCTCTGAGTTGATCTGTGCTCTTTTTATGGCTGTCACTATGGACCTCCTTCTCCTTCTTCCCACGGTGATCCCTTTGCCAACAGCTCCATCCCCAGCTGCAGGGCCTTGGCCATTGTGTGGTTGTGCTGCCAGGACCCTGCTCCCCAGCAATGCCCACTCTGGTTTTTTGGAGGGAACATCAGTCTCTGCAGCAGCTTGGGTTGATTGGAATGCTTTCAGGAAAAACATGCTCCCTCCTCTGTGTCAGGATGGAAAAGAGAACTCAAGTGCTGGGGGTGGTGGGAATGGGAGATCAGCCCTTTCTGGGGAAGGGAAGCATCTCATTAATCCAGAGGACAAGCTCTGCTGTGGTGTCCCTGCCCCTCTTTAGCCTGGGGCTGGATCGGGGCAAGTCGCTGTAAATGAGGAGGAGGAGGATGGGTGGGGGTTTTTGGACAGTGATGCGGGTGCTGGTGGGAAAGTGGTTCAGTCTCCACATCCTGGATCAGAGCCGTGGGACATGGAATGGTCGCTGTGGTAACAGAGCAGTGGGAAGGCTCCCACCAGTCTCCAAGAAGCCCCAGATCAGCGGGGATTTGCCCACAGATGGAGCAGGGGATGTGCAAATACCAACAGCTGCTGAGAGGGGGGGTCCTGCAGTTCAGTGCTGGGACAAAGAGAACACATTTCCACTGCCCCAGGCTCCTGTTTGACCTTGGACAAGTCGCGTTGCCTCCCTGGCCGCATCCTGGAAGGCTGTGTGTGGAGCTGGGTCCTGCCAGGATGTCTGGGTGTGGGAAAGGTGCCTCCCTGCCCTGCACACGCCAATGCTGCTGCCTGCTGCTGCCTGGTTAAACAGGGACTGTTTGCTGCACCTTGTCCCCGAGAGACCTGTGGCAGGGGGAGGCTCGTTTTGGCAAAAATTAGAGGTTTTTCCCCTTTGGAAGAACCTTTCTCCCTGCCCGGGTCTCCTCAGTGGGTGTCTGTTGCTTTGTGTTGGGAACTGCCAAAACACAAATCACTCCCCAGGTTATGAACTGAGGTGGGAAACCTCGCCTGGTGAGTGACACAAATCCCGTGGTGGTTTTCTGAGCAGCAGCCAGTGAACGTTAGCTCTGATGCAGGAAATCAGAACCTCGGGGGCTTCCTACTGAAAATGAGCCCTTTGCAAATACTGTTGTTGCTTGAGCCTGGTGGGTTCAGGAGCAAACACAGCTTCCCTGAAAGTTCTCCCGTGTGCTCTGAGATGTACAATGGCAGTATAAAAACGATGCATTTCCTTTCTCAAGGTGATTTTGTGGTGTTTTTGATTTACCATTAAATGTCAGCCCTTTGGGGTGTGTTGCAATAATCATGAAAAAAACTCATCCTGGCAGCCTGTCACTGCAGAAATGTCACTTTTCTTTTAAAACCAACTTCCAAAGTTGGGGTTCTAGTTTACTCCCATGGCTCCAGGAGCTGAGGCTTTGGGAGCTGCTGGTTTTCAACAGCCTTCTATTGGTCATGGGAACTGGCAGTTCTGAAATTAATATTTGCAGACCCCCCCCTCCCTACTCCTGCTCCCTCCTTAATGCAAAGAAAACTCTCACCTCCAGCCTGGCTTCCAAGTACGTGATTGAGAACATGTGAATCCACAAGGATTGAACTGGGAGTGACCTCTGGGGAGTAAGTGGGTTAATCAAAGCTGGGCTCTTCCCCACACTTCACTCCCTAAAGCTCCTGCATTTCCTCCTGATGGCTGATAAGGAGGGATTGAGTTTATGAAAGAGATGAAGATGTTTGGATAAGCTGCAGTACCAAAGCAATCCTGCCGGACGAGTCGGGGCCTGAAGGAAGCCCCTGGAGTTGGAAGGGGTTTGTTGGTTTGGTTTTTTTTCCCCCCAGGGGTTGTGTCTGTGGGGATCCAGCTGCAGATGTGATGGCAGCTCTGTAGTCACACCCCCTGGGTACCCTGGAAGGATGTGCTCCAGGTCTGGGAGCTGTACTGGGTGTGATGGGACACACGCCAAGAGGCCCAGGGGGGTTTTTTTGAGGTCCCTGGCACTCAATGACCTCAGAAATGTGCCCTAGTTCTTCCTTACCCCCTTCTCTGAAAGGGGCAGGGCTTTGAGGTGGCCTTGGCCAGCTTGGCATCCTGTTCTTCCCTAAGTAAACCCCCAGGCAGAGGGCACTGGGGGACCCTGACTGTCATTCCATACCTAAGGCCCAAGTCAAAAATATGGGTTCACGTTGTTGAGCACAACACTTGGTTATTTCCCTTCTCTCCTGCAGTGCCAAGAAGGCTGACACCCGTGTCTGAGATCATTATCTGTCTGAGATCACTCTCTCTGTCTATTTTTAGCCATGCCTTATCAATGCTGAAAGGTGAATCATGTTTGGGAAACAAGCTGCTTCTCTTCCAAACCTGTTTTGGAGAACTGAGCTGAGCTTCAGGGAGAGGAGAAGGGAGCAGCAGTGGGGATGATCCATCACTGGGATGTGGCATCTCCAGCTGTCTGTGAGGTGTTGGCAGGGCAGCCTGTTCCCTCTTGAATCCGTGGTTCTTTGCTGGGATGTGGTGGCTTCTCGTGTGGTGTTGAGCAGCCTGGTTCCTGCAGTGGGAGGGGAGGTGACACCTCAAAGGGGTTTCCCAAAGCTTAAACCTGTGATTCCCCTGCCCAGCCCTAGACCAGTGGGCAGTGTCCTGGTGTGGAATGCTTGGAGAGGCACCTGTGGGTCCTGCCTGGTGCTGGAGGCTGGGCAGGGTCTGAGCCCCTCCTGCAGCCCAGCTCGTGGTCAGTCCCCCCTGGAGCCTCCCAAAGAGTTCTCCCCTTGGGTGCAAAGCCATGGAGTGATGCAGACACAGGTTGTCCTCCCTGGACTAACTTTGCCCTCCTGCCTCCTGAAGGGCCTTGCTGAGGCTTTAACCCCTGGGTGCTGCTCCTGTGACCTCAAATCAGCTCTGAGTGGCCATGAAGGCTTTTTGCCTGCAGGAAACTCGCAGGTGGGGTGGGGAAAGTTAAACTTTTGGACCTCTGGGCATGATCATTACCCTTCCTTTGATATCCCCCCACCTCGGCAGGAAAAGAAAGTAATTCAGGTTGATGTCTCCATTAAAGAGCTGCGGCACTGCAGTGGTTGGTTGTGCGGAGAGGGGAATGCCCACAGGTAATTTATCTTGACATTTATAGAAAGCATAAGGGTTTACTCATTCATAAAATGAAGGGCCGGGGTGTTTTGCAGCCCGGGCTGAGCTCTGGAGCCGCTCGAGCATTATTGTAGCTGATGGTAATCGTTTCCGGACGTGCCCTGATGTGCCCACGGGGGGTTGCATGGGAACAGTAACAACGTGGGACAGGAGAGAGAACCTGTCGGACAGGAACGGGAGCTAACAAATCCTCTTCCTCCCAGGGCCTTTCTGAATGACAGCAGAGGGCGAGAGCCAAGGGGAGGATGCGCCGGGGGTTGGCACCCTGAGCTGGCAGGCACTGGGCTCTCGGCTTGTTTGAACGGGAGGGAATCCTGCTGCTGGGGCTCTCCGAGCTCTGCGGCTCTGGAGAGTGGCAAGGAACGCTCTGCTTTCAGGACAAATTGTTTGGAAAGTGGCTTTGGTTGCTCCAGCACAAGGAGAAGCTGCCCTGTGCAGGTTGGAGCAGAAGTGAAGGGTCTGGCCTTGGAGCAGAGAGAGCAAACAGCTCAGCTCCTGTGCGGGTATTTGTCTATTTGGGGAGGGTCTGTAGAGTCCCTCGAGCTCAGACCTGCCTGCTGTGTGTGTGTGGTTGGAGGGGGTGGGATCGCCCGGGTGGCTCTGTCAGTGCTTTGGAGAGGGGCAGGGGCTGTGTGTGGATGCACTGGATTCCAGAGCTTTGCCCAGATTGCTCCTGGAAACATCACTTAGCAGGTCAGGCAGGAGGTTGTGCAGGTGCTCTGGCCCATCTCGCTGCTGAGATGCTCATATTTCCTGATAGACAACCAGAGATGTTGATTATTACAAAGTCTGTGGTGACGCTCTGGCTTTTTCTAGCTGACCACTGGGACTGGGCTGAACAGCATCCAGGAGTGTTATCAGCCTTAATCCCTCTGTAATCCAACTTGTTAATGAGCCCAAATCTCTTCCTAAATTGGCAATTGTGGCAAAACATTGATCAGCAAGTGGGATGTGCAGGAGGACACCTGGAGGTCTTGCTTTGGAGAGCAGGGACACTCGATTCCCAGATTCCAATCCTCAGGGGCTGGACACAGCTCTTGAGAACCATCTGTGGGAGTACAAGATGTTCCCTGAAGAGACCTCCTGGTGTTTCCCGAGGCTGTGGGATGTCAAACACCAAGCTGCAGTGACAGTGACTTGTCTCAGCTGACAGGGAAAGCCCAGTGCTGTGTTGGAAGCAGGACATGACCTGACTTGTGCTGTCACAGCAGAGATGCTGAGACTGGGCAGCTTGGGGCATTGGCTGCCTGACTCCTCAAACTCTTGGTTCTGAATGGGTTTTCCCCTCTCTAGTTGTTGCCAAAAATAAAATGCCCAGCTTGGGAGGATCTGGTGCTTATTGATCTGTGGTTGCCATTAGAATGGGAGCTGCAGAGCTTGGAAAAATGTAGTGATGCTCTCCTGGAAGGAGAGGGAGCAGCTGTAGCTGCAGGACAGCTGGAGGAGGGAGGGGACTCACCTCTGCTCTGCTGGCCAGGCCAGGGTGTTTAATAAACAGGGGGGATAAGGAATAACCTGCCTGGAACTGTCTTTAGGTGATAACATTCCTGAGCTGCTGATGCACTGATTAGTGTGGCTTTAGGTGAGGAGATGCTGGGTTTGGCTCTGGGTCTCTCCCTCCCCTCAGTGTTTCCTCTGAGCACCTTCCTGGCTGCACCCACCTGCCTTCATTGGAATGTCAGGTGGGAAGTGGCTCCAGGAGCCAACCTTTCTGCCCCCCAGGGTGGGTGAAGAGGGGGAGTGAAGGGGCTGGGTGGCATCAGTGGGGCTTTGTCCCCCTGCACCCAGCCGGGTTTTCCTCCCGTCTCTTGGGAGTGGCTGAGCCACAGTTTTGGCAGCAGTGTCTCCCAGGGAATGAGGCACAGGAGTGTTTGAGCAGGTGAGCTGAGCAGCCCTGACTCGGATGGACCCGAGTGCTGCTGTGCCAGGGCCACCCAGGGCACAGAGTCCTGGCTGGGGGGTGTGAGGGGGTCCTGACCTGGAGCAGGGGGTGGTGCCTCTCACTGTACAGGCTTTTAGTGGCTTGGCTTAATCCTGATTGAATAAAGTGCTTCATCACTGGCTTGGTTTGAGGTGGGTGAGTCACCCATTGAGTCACACAGTTCCCTTGCCAGGTGGGGGACCAGAGAGGGGACACTGCTCAGATGTGACTGAGCTGCAGGGTTCAGAGCCCTCCTGGCACTGCCCTCATGCCAACCTCCTTCCTGGTGTGCTCCCAGTGCTGCCTGGAAATGTCTCTGCTCCCCCTGCTCCATTTTCCTCTTCTTATACTTTCTCAGCAGTGATTTGACCAGTGGTGACTCTGAGCCCCAAAGCCTCCGTGCAGCCCCTGGCTGCCCTCACAGGCCACCAGGCCTTTCCATGTTCTTACAGAGGGACAACTTGTGGCCTTGCTGAGCTGTACAAGAGCATCGCGTTGGGGTCCCCCTGGGCTCACCAAGGAGGGCTCACAGCATCTGCCCCAGCTCTGGGCAAAACTCTTAAACAGGGAAAATAAAAATCTGGCCATAACGCCAAAAATCTCCAGGTGCTGAAGCCCCTTGGGTGTGGAGTCAAGGTGGGACCCAGTCGAGTGTGTAGGACAGATGTGGGACAGCTGTGGGGCCTGCGGGACAGCTGTGGGGGTGTCCCTGTGAGTGCAGGGACAGGAGGCCCCGGTGCCCTCCCGGGCTGTCCCCGTTTGTTCCCCCCGCGTTCCCGGGGCGGGGCCGTGACATCACCTCCGCGGCCGCCCATTGGCTGCCCGGCCGGTGACGTCATCCCCGCCCCCATCCCGCCGGGATGCGGCGTTGCCATGGAAACCACGGAGCCGGGATGCGCTCCCTGGCCGCGGCCCCGCCGGGAGCGTGGGATCCGCGTGGACTTGGCCTCCAACACGGGCTGCAGTCACCTGAGCGCGGGGAACGGCGGCAATTAAGCTTATTTTAATTAAATGCGGGATGTGGTGACACCCGCTGCGGGGTGGGGGATGCCCGGCTGGAGATGGAACATCCCAGCCAACAACACCTTGAGCAGCCTCTGGTCGGGTCGGCGGGAGCCTTTCCCATGCCCGGTGTCCTTAGGGAGTCAAACCACCGCATTCATCTCCTTTAGCAACACTTAATCTTTCACCAGCCTCGAAATTATACTTACTAAAGGCCTGGCTGCCGTCTCGCTGGAAGGAGAAAGTTAAAAAGAAACCTGAAAACATGACAAAAGCAACATTTTAACCACAGAAAAGCTCGGAGCAGCAGTTTCAAGGGTGAGGCTGTTGGGAACGCAGGTGGGAGAAGGGAGGAAGGCAGCTGCTGCTTGTCGGGAGCGGGGGCTGTGCTGCCGCCCCCCTCCAGCCACGGGCACCGTCCTGCCCCCGCTGCCGGTCGCACGCAATTCTCAAGGACAAAACAAAGCCCTTTACCCCGGGGTTCAACTCTGACCTTGCTGTGGCAGGATTAGAATCTCATAAAGATGGACAACTCGATTGCAAAGAGTTAATTCCGCCCCCTCCTTTTCCACTCCCCTCTTGTTTTTTACTCCTTTTCTTTCCAACTGGCCTGGTTTGCTGCGGAGAAACTGGGAAAACAAACAGAAAACAGAGTTGGCCTGTGGCTGGAGGATGCTGCAGGTGCCCCAGTGCTGCTGTAGCCCAGGGCAGGATGGACAATCGGGGCTTTACCTTCTCCCTCCCATGGCTGGGGCTCCACACTCTGCTTTTGGGGTTTGCTCCTTGGTTTTGGAGCAGGGGAGGGTGGTTGTAGGGACCCCCCCGGGCTGCAGAGGAGCTCTTTGTTGGGGCATCCTGATGTGCTCCAGTAAGTGCTGCACCTTTGGGGGCACCTCCTTATGCTCTTCCAGGCTCTTCCCATCTCCTGGTTGCAATTGCTGCTCGTTTCTCATTGCAGGAGGGAGGTTTTACACATGGAGAGAGGGTGTAGGTCCCCATCCCGCTGCCAGTTGCAGGGGCTGCTGTGGAAACACTGCTAATCCTCATTTTCTCAGGGGAGAGAGGTTTTACGTAATATAATCTAAAAAGGGTTTGTCCTTTTATTGTCTGTGTACTCAAAACTGAGTTTTGCAAGAATTAGGGCTGCTTTGTCCTTTTTCTATGAAAGAAAAAAATACCTCCCAAATTGTCAGGGAACTTTAATGGCAGCTTTCTGTGCACCCACTGCTCTCTTTGCAAACTAAAACTTCGAGAGTTTTCTCGGTTGATTTCCAGCCAGGGCAGCCTGTGGAGTTGGAGTACTGATAAAATGCAAATTTCCTGGTGAGCTCAGACCTCTGCTCTATGTTGCAGCTCCTGTTTCTGCTCCATTGCCCACGGTGGGACCCACAGAGGGAGAAAAGTCAGTCCAGAGGATGCTTTAAACACCTTTGCAGAGAAGCTGAGCCCCAGCTGGCTTTGGAGGGAGATGTCTCCTCACTGTAGGCAAAGTAACACACAGGCAGAAGTTTAAATGGAGCTTTAAGAGGCCGAAATAAGTGAAAACCTGCTTTGATCTCCTAAAATCTTGTCTGGGGATGCAAAGGAGAAAATGTCCCTTTGCTGTTGGCGTGGTATTGCCTTGAAGCTGAGGGGAGCTTTGCTCCTCACAAGCCCTGGCTGTTGGCAGTGCCCTCTTTGCCACCCAGGCAAAGGCATTTCTCATTATTATATAATGGCTGAGTGTGACTGACATGGGCAGTCAGGACTTGGAACAAACCTTCCACCAAAAGGCTCCTCTGAGCTCCCCAAGAGGGAGGGGGAACAACTTCCCATCCCTTTGCCAAAGCTGGGCTGGTCCTGCCAAGATGCAGCGAGGTGGGAGCTCAGGAGAGGGGGCAGGGGGTGCCCGGGGTGCCCTTTGCAGGGCTTGGGTGTGAGTGAAAGGGGACGTGGGATCCCCAGGCAGGAGCTCACCGGAGCCGCTCCGACGGGGCGTCTCGGGGGGTGCTGTGAAGTTGGGGCCAGTTCCTATTGAAGTCAGGGGGTGGATTTGGGCTTTGGAAGCAGTGGCTGTGCCAGGCTGTGGACTGAAAGGCTCCTGCCCTGCTCCAGGCCAAGCTGAGGGTTATTGTTTGCTCCACACAGGCTGCCAGGAGCTGTTTGGGCAGCGGCGCCGGTGCTTGTCCTCTCCTTGTGGGCACTGCTGGGAGCCCACAGCGGAGGGGCCTCAGCCCTGGCACCCGGGCCAAGAGCATCCCCGTGTCCTCCTGGGCTCTGAGTGCTGCTGAAACCATCCTGAGGCGTAAGTAGGGCAGGCAGAGGGAGCGTTTCCCTCGCTGTTTGTACCAGCAAGGCTTGTGCAAACCTGTGCTCCCTGTGGGGGCACTGGTGCAGTGCCCTCGGTGACCCTCTCACCTGTGGTGTTCTGCTTTCTTGAAACAAGGGTGGAGGATGCTCCACTTCGGGAGGGTGCCCCAGTTCATCCTCCCAGATGCAATGTGTGGAGGATGCTCGGAGGAGGAGCTGCTCCATGGGGAGGGGAAAGAGTTGAGCCCTGTTGCTGTTTCGTGGCTGGCACAGTTTGGAGCACGTGGCTTTCAGGAGAAGGGCAACTGCTGGGCACCAGTGTGGGGGTGAGGGGTGTTGAGATGGTGCAACTGACCCCAGGGAAAGCAAAGTCATGGAAATACAGGCAGTGAGGGCAGAGAGAGCCGAGGATTTAATGCAGGAATAGCTCCTGCAGCTGGGCAGGGAGGTGGCACAGGGACAAGGGGGAGCAGGTACCCCGGGGCAGCCTCTGCTTCAGTGGGGATGTAGAGGCTGGATTTTGGGGGGGGCTTACACAGCTCTCAGGAGCATCCCTAAAAGCAAAGGGAGATGGGCAGAGCCAGCTCCTGGGGAGGCATGGGGAGAGCATCTTCGCTGCACCCAAAATCCAACACAATCAGGAGCAAAACTCAGCTTTGGGCAGGAGTAACTGCAGCACAAATCAGCACTGACCTGCCTCGGGATTCCAACAGCCTTTTAAACTTCTTTAGAAAACCCTGTGCCATCCTCCGTGGACTGGGGAGGGCAAAAGGGGAGGACAAACCTCCTGCTTTCCCGCCTGGTATTACTAAGCAACCATGTCCTAAAATTCACAGCCCAATGGAGAGAACTTTGTTTACCAGGAAGAAAACACTTGAAAAGGGGAATCTTTGGCGGAAGCATGACAGGATTAACGCTGGGGTTTCTTTAGGCAGTTCTGTTGTTTTTCAGGGCCTGACCTTAGTGCTCTGATTCGCTTCTGCCAAGCGACTCTTTCCCTGCCTAATTTAGAGCAGGGCATTGTGCTGGGCTGGGATGGGGGAGGTGGCAGAGCCAGGTTTGGCAGCACAAATAGGAGCCCGAGATTATCTGCTTTGGAGCACAGGGAGTCGGTCATTAGATGCCGTGCTTCTGAAAATCCCGCTGTAATTAATTTTCTCCTGAATTAATTAAAGGAATTGTGAGGGGAGGTTGGGCCGGGAAGGTGTGGGGGAAGTTTTTCAGGGTGATATATAGGTTGTTGGCAGAGCAGGAATTGAATCACCTTCCTCCCCCTTCCCAGGCTGTGTTTGCTCGAGCTGCTCTTGGCCACGCTGGGTGTGTGGGCAGGGGGTGAAGGTCCTGGGCACAGCATGTCCCTGGTGAAACCACCTCAAATGCCAGTTCAGGGCCTTTGCCCTGTTGTTTCTGGTGCCTCAAAGTGGAACAGGTGGGACACAGAAGTGTGGGAGGCTGAGCAGTGCCAGGGTCTGTCACCCACAGGGCTCCTCACACAGGGGCCACGTGTGGAGGAAGAAGTTCAGCCTCAGTTCCTGGCTCCAGCAGAGAAGAGGGTTTAGGAGATGTTTTGTTCTTGGCTCTGCTGTGTAACGTTGCTGCCTCAGCTCTGCTCAGGGGCAGGGGAGCAGCGATGCCAAGAGCCTTGCACACGAGGGGCTGCAGGAATAGGGGGCTGTGTCCTGGGGTCCCTGTGCTCAGCAGCAACATCTCCAGCACCATCCCCAGCTTGGCTCCCTCACCCAGCCCCTCCACTGGTGTCAAGCAGCAGAAACCCACGTGCTGCTGGGTGTGCACTGGGTGTGCAGTGGCTGCGGGTGCAAGGTGGAACTCCCTGTGCAGGTTGGACCTTCCCTTTGCCTCCCTGGTGTCTGTGAGCTGCTGGGCAGGGGGGACAGAACACACCCGGCGAGGACAGGATGGGCAAAATTCCTGCCGGCTTTGCCAGGGCTGGGCTGGATGTGGACTGTGAGATCCCTCTGGAGCTCACCTGGCCCAGGTGAGCCGGGCCGAGGTGCTGCCTGCCCGTGGCCTTGGCTCGGCTGCTCCGCGGTCAGAGGTGTCTAATCCTTCCTTCCCGCTCGGGGGGGCGCTGGGAAGGGAGGGCAGGCTGACGAGCATGGGAATCTGGAAGGCTATTCAGCGCTAATTACCGGCCTCAATAAGGAGCGAGGGGGAGAAGGGCGGGCAGCGGATTCCTCCCCCTCCTCCCCAGGGCAAGGGAGCGGGCTGGGAGCGAGGGGAGGATGGAGGCCGGCACATCTTGGGGCACATCCTGGCCCCCGTGCCGGGGATGCGGTGGGTGGTGTGGCTGCACGTCCATCTCCCGGGAGAGCTGTGCCGAGCCTGCAGTCAGGGTCTCCCAGCTGGTCCTGCCGAGCTGGTGGCTGCGGAACGGCGCAATGCGCTATTGCACCTGCTTAATTAACCCCAATTAGTCCAAGTTGTGTTGCCGTTTGAGGCCGTGGTGCCTCCCGCAGGCACGGGCTGACAGGAGTGGGGCACAGCCCTGGCCGGCAGCTGGTGGGACCCACACAAGGAGCTCCTCGAGGCTCCTCTGGTGACATAATCGGCGTTTGACCTGAAAATAGGTTTGGCACATCCAAACCCCCAGCTGAAAATGGGATTGGGGTGTTCACGTTTGCGTGTCAGCCACCTCAGAGGTCCTGTGACACGGGAACCAGAAGAAATCCGACTGATCTGCAGGTCCTTCAATCCATTTGGGAGCTGTGGTGCTGGAAGTGGAGACTGCACTGCTGTTTGCTCCAGGTGCTCTCTGCTTATCTCCTGGCAAAGGTGGTTCTCCCAGCCTACCCTCACCTTCCCAACTGACTGTTTCATCAGAACTTTTCTTTATCAGGGATTTGGTATCTCCTTCCTGCCAGAATCCCACAGAAGATACTTTTCCAGGTTTAATCCCACCTTTAACAAGCTGTGGCACATCGTTTGGCTCTGGCATTATCCTCCACAGCATCCAGACTGGGTTTAGCCACTGTGGGGACCACAGCTGGATTCTCCGGCACTTTCAACCCTGTGCAGCCAGTTCTGACATCTCCCTGTGAACACTCAGGGCTCCCCATTCCCCTCCTTTTTTTGCCCCAAATCCGGGAGATTTGTAAGGCTGGGTTGAGCAGGGGCTCAGGTTGCACTTCAAGGGGTTGGATGATCCGTTCTCCAGCTCTCCTGGTCCCGGTGGCCTCACAGTTCTGTGCTGTCCTGCTGCAGGTGCAGGACCCACTTCCCTCCCTGCTTTTGCTTCCTCGGGACTGCAGAGCTGAGGGTAATAAAAGCCCCGAGGTCCCTCTGTCCCACTGAATGGGAGCTTTGTCTCTGCAAAAAATGACTTGAAACCGATCTGGGGAAAGGCGATTGTTATCTGGAGGCTCCTGAACTGTTTGGATCCTGACTTTGTTAGAGATCTTGTAATTTAAACTTCAACCTGCTTATTAGAAATTTGAGAGAATAGTTTAATAATAAAAAGCAGATTTTTTTTTTCTTTGTTCCTGTGTTCCTGTCCTCCTCTTTCTCTGTGCTGCTGTGGATATTTAATCGTCTGATACAACCCCCCCCTCCCTTCACCTCCCTCTTTGCTTTTATTTTTTTAAATAGCGGGATAAAATGGCAAAATGTTTCTTTTTGAGGGCTGCCAAGGAGAGATCACGCAGGCCTGTCCCTGTGGTCCCTGAGTGTGCTTTCTGGAGCACAGAGAGCTGGGGGGAATGCCAGCTTCTGAGCTGTCCTTGGGTTGTGTGTGTCCCCTCCCCTGGAAACCCATCCAGATGAAGTGGGGTCCCTTTCTCATGGGGATCTCCTCCCTCCAGGGTCCTCCTGCCTGCCTGTGCCCTGTCCCACTGCCTTCAGCCCTGTTGGGGGGCTGGGGTGGGTTTTGGGAGCTCTTCCCAAGAATGATCCTTACCCAAGTTCCTCCAGCTGGGCAGCAGCTCCCTGGCCCCCAAAGCACCCAGGAAACGTGTTTGGACACGTGTGTTCACATTCCTGCTTCCATCCCCCCACTCCCAGTGCTGGGGTGGCCACTTCCATGGGGCTGGAGGTGTCAGTCCAGAGCCCCTGCCTGGCCCGGGGTGCTGTTGGGAGGGGCTGGGACCCTGTGGGGCTCCCCATGGATTTTTGTGTGATGTGGGTGGGCAGGGGGGGGTGGTTTGCCCTGTCCTTGTTCCCTGCTGCTCGTCCTGATTAAAGGATTTGGTGGCACAGGCAGGGCTGGCTGTGGGAGGGCAGTGCCAGAGCCTGAGTCTGCTGCACCAGGGTGCAGGAATGGGGAGGGATGGGTGGGAGCCCACGTGGGTGACCCAGCGGGTGTGGGACTGGCCAGGGCAGAGTCATCCCAGCGAGCCCTCATTGCTCTCAGCGCTTGGATACCTTTGGTTCATCCCCTTGGGTGCTCCAAGTGAGGACACAGAGCTCAGCCGGGGCTGAGACGAGTTGTGCAGATTTGGCAAACTTTAATGGCCAGAGTTGGGCTCATTTGAAGGTAAAGGACAAAACTTATGGAATTGTCTGTGTCTAGTTGTGTCTGTGAGCTCTGGACTTGCTCGGACACTTGTGTGGAGGCACCTCATCCCAAGGGATGTTTTCCAGGCTGGGGCTCTCTGGGGTGGGTGAGAGGATGTGCTTCCACCTCTGCTGGAGATGGGCAGCCCCAGGGGAGAAGGGGAGCTGTACTCCCTGCATATGTAGAGGCTGCTGAGTGATTTCCTGCTGGGCCTGGGTTATGTTGGTTCATATTGGCTCCTGCTCTGGATGCCACTTCCATGACATCATTTGGCTCCTGAAGAGTGGAGGAGGTGAGACACTTCTGAGAGATTATCTAGTGCAAATAGCCCTTGGTAAATAGACTCAGCAGAAGTATTGACACCGAGACTGTTTCTCTTCCTAATTTCCTGCTCTGGTGAGTTTGCCAAGTAGCCTGGGCTAAAGGGGGGGGGGACCCAAACCCTTCAAACCCAATCTCAAACCAAGACTTCAAATTTCAAGTCAGGGCATATAGCTACTGTCAGCCAGGTAATTGAATTAGCAGTTAATGACATAACTTCCATGTGGGATCTTGGCCTAGGACTAATTTTAGGAAACGAGTCTATTTAGCCTGTTTGTATTAGCTGGGATCTTCCTCCTGAACCTGTGCTCTGATGTTCTCACCATCACACTGCCAAGCTGGTGGTCCCTGCTCTGAGTGGAGCTGACATTCCTGGGATAAATCCTCCTAGAGAGACATCAGAACATTGCTTGTTAACATGTCCTGTGGTTGACTCTTACCCAAACAGCACCAGGATGGATGAATTTTAATGGTGAGGAGGGTTGAACATGATCCCTGGTGCACCTGAGCTGTGAAAACCAGGAGTTGTCCCATCCAAAGAGCACTTCCAGTGCTCCCTGTCCCCTTCCCAGTGCCACCAGAAGCTTTGCCTTGCTCCATGTGAGACCCAGCTGAGTGTGGAGGCTCTGGCCACATCCCAAGGTGAGCAGATACTCTGCACTCTCAGGCTGGCAAACTTTAACTAAGACAGCCCGTTTTTTATTAACCTGAATTTCCTTCTGGTTCCACCATTACCTCTGCACAAAAGAATCTGACCCCCCTGCTCTCACCATCACCTCCACTTAGCAATTCCTTTCTCCCCTCCCTGCTGTTGTGGTTTGGGTGAAACTCTGCAAAACCTCCCTGTGGCCAAGCCATCCCTTGGCTGTGTCCTGCTGCCTCCTGCCTTTGTCAGGACTCCTGAGGGAGCTTTTGGGCTGGCACGGCGACAGCACTAAGCCCGTCATAGGTCCCTCTTAATTAAATTTGAAAACTGCTTGGATAAGAGGGTTTGCTGAGCCAGTCAGGTGCTGGGCCATGGGCCTGAACGACTGCCACAGACTAGCACTACCACCCACAGTCCTGATCCCCATGACATGTGCACAGATTACAGAGAAATCCCCCAGCAATGAGGCAGCTTTAACTCCTTCGTGCTCTGGGGTTTTTGCAAGGGATGCACTGGGACCCAGGGCTGGACCAGCCAAGGGTGGCAGCAGCAGTGGCAGGGCTGTGCCCCACCCCCAGTGCCAGGTGTGCTGCAGGCATTGCTGGGTATGTGCAGGGAAAGCACCACCTCAATCTTTTTCCTGGGATGTGCTGTGGGACCAAAAGGGGGAACATCTCCCAGGCTGTGGCTGCAACGAAAGGAGGAGGCTTGGGGTCACTGTTTCACTGGGGGAAGGAGTGGAACAGTCTCCCGTGGGGAAAGGTCTGTGCAGGGTGATGGGGATGACTTGTTTTCTTCTTGCTTCATCCCAGCCCAGCCGTGTCCAGCTTCCCAGGGAGCTGTGCCTGCTGAACCTGCACAACAGGGCCATGTTCCCTGGTAAATGCAAAAGAAAGAAAGACATAGGCCAGTGCTTTAATCCATCCTGCTCCAGACCCAGCCCCTGCCAGCTCTGAGACCTGTTTTATGTTGTTTTGGGCTCTCTTGGCAACCCCCTCTGGTGCACCAGGCTTCTTGCTTGTCACTGCTTATATCCAGCATGGAGCTGCCCACACCATTGCTGAAGGCTTTGAGATTTCTTTAGAAACCCCAAATTTCCCCCCATGTCCACTTAGAGGAAAAAAGACCCAAACTTGAGCAGCCCAATCCCCACCCTTGAGGCACCTGGATTCTCTCTGGGAGGTTTTACAGGGAGGTTTTCCTTAATGGATGTTGAAGCTGCATCCTGCCCCTGTTCCCAAAGTTTTCCCTTTGGAAACCAAAGCTTGATGCTTTCCTGGCATGGGTAAGAGCTGGAAAAAGCCAGGCAGGGCTGTGCACGTGCAGGGAGATGGGACTGCACCAGCAGCTTCACCTTCTGTCACAGCCCCCAGCTCCTGACTGGTGCCTTGGTCTGATGGCAGTGGGTGTTGGAAGCAGGAGGCAGCAAGATTAAAAAGCAATAATGCACCTTGTTGAAGCATATTGAAGCCTCCTTCCAGCCTGGAGTTTTGCTGCAGTCAGGCTGTTTTGGCCTCCTATTAAATCACACGTTCCCAAGGAGCTTTTGAGCCTGGTGCACTGGGCACGTTTCAGAGCCGGGCCAAAACCAACAATTATCTCCAGTTTCAGGAAATTTGAAGCTGTGGTTAACAGTGTCTTCTTGAGGCCTGACAGATGACACAAGTGGCTGTGGCATTCATCACCTCTGTGGGTTGTGCTGTTGCTCAAGATGGGTCTGGCTCAGGTCAGGGGTTCAGGGCTTGGGGTTTGTGGGCTCAGGGACTTGGAGCCAACTCTGCTCATGGAGGGACTTGCCACGTTGGCTCCATGTGACCCATGGAATTGTTTCCTCCCCTGGCTCACTGTTATTCCCCCAGGCAGTGGGGAAATCACTCTATTGCTTCCTGCAGAGAAATGGAGGCAGAAACTTTTGTGGGCTGCTACTTGTTCTTTGCCATTAAGTAAGGGCTGAGGGAACACTTTCTTTGCTGAAACGTTGACTTTCATGTTTTCTGCAACTATTCTGATCAAACATATTGGAAACTCAGGGCTCTGGATGCCCCTTTGGAGGCAGTCCTGTGTCTATTCCCCCAGCTCCTCTTGTATTCAAGCTCTGGAGGTTTTGGATTCAGGGAGAGAACATGGAATTGTCTTGGCTCTGTGATTGAGCCAACAGTTTCCCCAACCCTTTTAGTAGATCCTGGGATCTGCCAGCCTGGAGAAGGGGATGTCTGGCATCTCTGCAGGACTGGAAATCCCAGTCTCTCTTGCTGCAGGGGAATGGGATCAGGAGCTGCAGGAGCTCCTCTCCAGATGCCTCCAGCAGGGAGGAAGGATGTGTTTTATCAAAGTGAGTCCCTGCTGTTTGAGTTCCTGGTTTGGAGCTTGATATCATCTGAAAACCAACACAGGGAAGTAAACAATGACTCTAGCTTTATTTTAGTCCTCTTTCTCCTGTTATTTAACTTTTTAATTATTTCAAGTGTGGCTGAAACCATAAGTCCCAACAGAGGTAATGATCTGTTTGTGGGGAGGCTCTGCTGCCAGTCCCTTCCTGCAATCCTGCAAAAGCCAGAAAGAGGAGGAAATATTTTTCTAAGGCAGCTGAAATGAGTCCTCCTTTGGCTGTTCACTGTAATAATACCAGGTGTGAAAAAACCCTCTGGTATTTATGAGCAGATGTGATTCAGGAATAATGAAGACCTGAGAACCTGTCATAAGGTCATGTGGATCAATGAATCATCTGCCAGATATGGTGTTTTAATGTATCAGACTGAAACTGATGCTATTTTTATGGTGTTGCCTGGTGGCAGTGGGACTTCTGGATGTTGAACAAGTCCAAAGTGTTCCCAAGAGGAAGAGAGACCTGGCTGCTGTGGAGGGATTTCACCAGGAAACTTGACAGGAGCCACCTCTTACTGCTGTCTGCAGCTTTGATGAGGAAATTTGTTTCTGTTGAGCCATGCAGGGAAGACAAATCTCACCCCCATGAGCTCCTTCCAAGGAAAAAACTTCCTGCCCTGGGTGTTGCCAAGGGCTGAGCAGTTAACGTGGCACCCACATGCCTGCGGGATGAAATGGTGTGGGGAGATCCTGGGATGGTTTGGGCTGGAAGGACCTTAAGGCCCATGTTGTTCACACCCCTGCCCTGGGCAGGGACACCTCCCACTGTCCCAGGTGGCTCCAGCCTGGCCTTGGACACTCCCAGGGATGGGGCAGCCACAGCTTCTCTGGGCACCCTGTGCCAGGGCCTCCCCACCCTCCCAGGGAAGGATTCCTTCCCAGTATCTCCCCTAAATCTAACCTCAATCCTTAGCCTGTACTAGTAAAGAGTCACAAAAATTCTGTTCCCTGATGAGTCTTCATTTTCCATCAGCTGGTGGCTGAGCAGGGGCTTGAGAAGTTTGCTGTTGCTTTTACAAAATCCTTCCCTTGCTGCTTGTCTTGCTTTCCATGGTTTTCCTCCTCTGCTCTCTCCTCTTCCCTCTCCTGCTCTCCCTTGCTTGAGTTTCAGGGAAAATATGTGCAGCCTTCCCACGAGAATATTTTGGCAAAGTCATAACTTGTTAAACACTGCAATTAAAATATTTCTCTCATTAGATTGGAAATAATGTTTCTTCCTAAATTATACTGGAGATTTTTTTTTTTTGGTTAATTAAAATTGCCAGTTTCAACAAAACTGCTTCAGAAAATGGAAAATCCTGCAGTGACAAGGCTGCTCTTGCTGGGTCCCTCCATCAGCTCCCTGCTACCAGGATCATCTGCAAGACAAGGGGAGGCTGTGAAAGGTGATTTTAAAAAGAGTCTGCCCTGGCTGGGTGGTGGGACAGCTCAGAGGTTCATTGTCAGGAGATGTTTTGGGCTGTGTTTGGTCTGGAAACCTCTTCTGGTGTTTCTTGTTGATGTGAATCCCTTGAGGGTCTTGGTCTGGTTTTGTGTTGGGAAGACACAACTCATGAGTGTGCTGCTGGACCCTCATCCCTGTGGGATCACAGGCTGGTGGAGAACCAGCACAGCAGGAAAAACCCTCCTCCACAGGGACCTGTCCCTGCCCCATCCTCTGCTGCACACGTGGTCCTTCCTCTGCTGTATCAACCTAAACCAACTGCTGGGACTTCCAGGAAAACCAGGGACTTGCACATTCCCGTTTGCTCCAGAGCTGACCCGGCTGTGAGTGGGTTTGGGTCTGTGCAGAGCTGGGGGGGGGGTTGTCCCACGAGCTCGTTCTTCCCAGAGTTTCCAGTTCCTGGTGGGATGGGGGAGCAGGAGCTGTGGGATGCTCTGGGATCTCCTGGGTCACAACCCCACCAACCCCTGGTTTTTGTGGGGTTCCTGTCAGGCTGGTGGTTGTGGTTCAGAGCAGGGACAGGTTTATGTACACATCACCCCGGCAACATTTGGGGAAAAGCTTCTGAGCAGCGGCATATTATGGGCTGTTGCCTCTTGCGTACATGGGCTGGTCCCCGACACTGCCCCAGGGGCAGGGAACACCCGAGCTGCTTTAATTGCCTTCCCTGCCTCGGTGCTTTTGGAAATCTCTACCTTGTGCAGGTTGTTTTTAATTTATTTATTTATTTTTTTTGGTAATCGTGTCTGTTCCAAACCCTGCTGCAGATCTGTGCCCGAGCTGTCCCAGGGACAGGGCACAGTAACCCCGAGGAGGGGTGTGGGCAGGGCGGACCTGGCTTGGGCTGATGCAAAGTGCCCAAGGGCTTTGGAACCGGGATGGGTGGCCCTTGGATTTACTGAGTGTATCACCGGGGTTAATCCAGCAGCATCTGGAAACTCCTCTGCATGAAGCTGCTTGAATGTAGCTCGGGCCAAACCTGTCACAACTAATTTAGTCATTTAGGAATGAAGAAGCTGATCTGACTGGATAAGTCAACCCACCAGCCTTGGACCTTTATTTTGGTGTGGCTGTGGGCTGGCAGCTCTCCCCTCTGACTCCCGAGGGAAGAGTAGCTGGTGAGAGGTTCCTCTCCAAGGAGCTGGCAGTCCTTGGGAAACTGGGGTGAAGGGGTGGCATTTATTTCTCTGCTTGTATACTCATTTTTTATGAGGATTTCTGAATATTCAGGTGGCTTTTAAAAGAGCAAGTGGCTTGATATCAAACCTAGTCAGTGTTTGGTGTATTGAGGCTGAACTTGTGGGTCACTCATTTGGGCTGGAGAAGGTGTTCAACTGACCTGTTGTTATTTGGGAATTTTCAAATAATCTCTCTAAACTTTAATTCTAAGTGTGCTGATTCCCTTGAGTGAGTTCTTCCTGAGGCTGGTCTGAGCTTTGAAGCATTCCTGAGCTTCTGCCTTAAAAATACGATGCTGTGCTGGACTTCAGCAGTGCACCGGAATGCACAGACCCCCGATTTGATTTTCCCTTTATTGCTGATGGTCCTCATCAGCGAAGCTCATCACTTTCCCTTTCTGTATCCCTGTTTCCCTCATGCAGAACGGGAATATTGCCTCCCTCCTGCCAGCACGTTTCAAAACACAACGTTACTTCTCCCCTTGGGAAAGGAATAAATCCTTCTGTTCATTTGCATTACTGTTGTCTTGGGCGCTTTGAATAAAGGTTTTCCGAAGAGGTGCTTGTCGGCATCCAAAGGCATCACAAAGAGGAAAGGACGTGTCCAGTCTTGTCTGTGCCCTTTGAGAGGCAGGAAAAAAAAAAATTCAGGGTTGATTTTTTTTTTCCCCCCCATTGCAAAATAGCAGAATTTTGGAGAGTGTCAGTCAAATCGGGTCCCCCCCACCCCTCACTTCTGCGTCCCTGAGCGAAGGGATTGGGAGGCAATGCCTGATCAGCTGATGGAATTTTTTAGCTCTGGTGGAACCATTTTTAGGCAAGATGTTTTTGCAAACAGTATTTCATCATAAAGCCTGCTGTCAGTCACTTGTAGGTGAATGACTCTCAAAAACCCAGCCCTAGATTGAAGGAAATGATAAGTAGTTCTGCTTGTCCTAAAACCTTTTTTTTTTTTTCTCTCCTCTTTATTTAATATAACCCTGGGTAAATAATTATTGGCCTCCTATGGAGCAAAATGGGCAGGGAGGGTCAGAAAGTGTCTTGAAAACGGTTTCAGTTCTGCATTTGATGGCAAAGCCAGGGCTTTCCATCAGCACACAGGACTGCCCATGCCACATTCCTCCAGCCTGGGGGGTGGGAAGGTGGGTTCTCCAGGTTAAAAATGCCCCTGAGCTGCTGTGGGAGCTCTGCCCTGGCTGGAGAGGGGATGGTGGAGGGCATTCCTGGCACCCCTGGGTCAGGCCTTCAGTGCCCTCCCTGGGGCTGCCATCCTTCAGGGGCACAGCTGGGAATTCCTCATGGCTGCACAGAGGGAATAGTTTGTGTTTTCAGCAGGAATTCTTGAAACAAGGTGAATTTTCCTGCAGCAAGGACCAACCGTGGGCTGCAGTGTGGGAGCAGCTCCCCCCTGGCAGTGATGTCTTGGCTGCCCGGCTGGAGATTAAGTCTTTAATTGGGCACAAGACAGCAGGATTTAAATAGTAATTTACATACCTGACATCTGGATGGCAGATACTTTAAGGATTAACCCGGTCCAGAAGCAGCACCTGAAGGGGGTGAGTGGTAGGAGATGAGCTGGTGCATCTTTCCAAGAAGGTGTTTGACACAGGAACACTCCCAACACCTGGAAACAGAGACAGCCAGGGCTGGAAACAGCCACCAGCCAAATTCCCACTGGAAAAGGAGAGTGTGGGGGCTTTTCATTTGGAGTTTAATTAAGTGCTGGACCTGCTTGTGAGGAAAGGGAGAGTAAATTCTCCATCCCTTGGAGTCTTTAATGAGAGCAGGCAGCTTTCTCTGAGACTTGCTGACGGAGCTGATCCACACAGGAGCTCCCCAGGGGAGCTCCCAGCCTGTGCTGCTGAGCCAACCCCTCCTTGGGGTCCATCCTGGGGCCAAATGCCCCCCATCCTGTGTGCAGGACCGTTATCCAGGGCTGCTCTTCTCCAGGAACACTCTGGTTACAGCACACAGCCCTTCCCCTTCTCCAGCTCCTTTCACCACCTCTCTTTAACCACACTGTCACTTTTCTCACCTCCTTGTTTTCAAGTGTTTTCTCTGACAGTTGCTTTTTATAATTGTGTTTTTTACCCCCCTCCCTCTCTGTTGGTTCCTGTTCCAGCCCTGAGGCTCTGAGCTCGGAAATGCCTTCTCTGGGGTTTGCCCTGGCCTGTCTGGTACATCATCCCACGGAGGATGGTGTGTGCATCTCTTTGGAACTTACTAACTGCAGCTCGACAGGGCTCCTTCTGCTCTTCCAAAATGATCTGCTTAAAACAACTGAGCAGCGAGTGGGGGAGTGATGTTCTTCACGCCCTTGTGTGGGCTCCTGGGGTGCCCTGAACTCACTGTTTGGTGACTTTGGCTGCAGAAATTCACAGGGATGCAGGTGGTGCTTTGCCAAGCAAAGCAGGGAAGGGCAGGTGGGCTACAGGTGGGATTCATACAGCCATGTCTTTTTGTCTGTTAGTTGAAATCAGGAGGAATTTCTTCATGGAAAGGATTTGTAGGCATTGGAAGGGGCTGCTCAGGGAGGTGGTGGAGTTCCCATCCCTGGAGGTGTCCAAGGAAGGGAGTGGATGTGGCACTCAGTGCTCTGGGCTTGGGGACAAGGTGGGGATTGGTCAGAGGCTGGACTCAATCTTGGAGGTTTTTTCCACCCTAAATGGCTGTGAAATTCAGTTTAGTAGAGGCCAAGACTTGTCACTGCTTAATATCTCCTGTTGCAACTCCCCTTCTCTGTTACCATCAATAGAAAATCAGCTGTAGCCACTGCCTGCCTTGGGGTGGCCATTTCAGGTACCCAAGTGCCCAATTTTGGAAGGTCTAGAGAAAATGATCCTCCCACCTGACCTGGTTCCTCTCCAAAGGGCTGACAGGCTGCATGTACTTCCCAGAGCCCTCAGCTCATCCCTGCTGCTCTCCCTGAGCCCTGCAAGTTCTGGTGGAGCTGAAATGCAACAGTGGAGTCTCAAAGGTCTCCTGGCTCAGGTGGTACCTCATCTGTGAGATATTTGATCCCAGCTCCCTTCCCCAAAGGGAGAACTCTTTCACAACCACACACTCACCAGTTAAATGGAGAATTCCCACCTTTCCTCTTCTCTGGGAATAATAAGCTATCAGCCAGCTAAGGGCAGAAGGGACTTGTTTCCAGTACAATGGTTTTTCCATCTACACCTAATAACATCTTTAGCTGTGTGTAATTAACTCAGGAGTGATAGGCTTGTAATTACCCAGCCTGTGAAAAGGATTGCGTTAATCTTTATCTCAGGAACTTTATTAACCAAGATGTTCTGGACTGGTTTGGGATGTGCTGAAATGTCTGAAGAGGTGCTGGAGCTGTGCAGGGCCCTGGATACAGGAAGAGGCTGTTGAGGGCTCTGGGTTGTCTCCAGCAGCAGATGGGCCCAGGCACTGGTTGTTGTCTTGTTCTGGAGGTTCAGTTTTTGGAGGTTTCAGGTTTTGGAGGTTCTGGTTTTGGAGGGAAGACACAAATCCACCCTTCTGGTCCTTCCAGCTCTTGGTTTCTCTTGTTTCTGTCTGTCTGTGGGTGTCATTGGAGGGGTGGGAAGGAGGAAGCCTGTGGTTGACTTGTGGTGGCTTTGCCTCATAGGAAAGACTCATAAAACAACCACATGATGTGAAATGACTGTTTAGCTCTGGAAATTGATAATTAGGGCTTCTCCCCTTTGAATGTGATGAAACCATCACAAACTTGGTGTGTGTGTATTGTACATTCTGTAAGAGTGATGCTGAAGAAATGAGGGGTTTGGCTCATGTTTTCCTCCATTGGGGTTAAGTTTAGAGGCTCTGGGGTTTTTTGGTGTGCAGCTCGCATCAGTTTGTTTTCATTATCCCTCTGCCTGAGTTGAGTTGGTCAAATGGAGATGACTCAGAGCTGAAATCATGTGTCAGAGCCTTCCTCAGAAGGTTTGAGACAAATAAAACCATACAGTGTGCCCCTGGGGATCAGACACTGGATTGATGTTAGAGGCTGATGTTATTTGAGGGGAATCTGCCCTAATTTGCTCCCTGTGTCCAGAGAGCAGTGCTTCCCCTTGGGTTTGTAGCCCTGAAAGATGGACCTAGAGCTGGAGGAGAGGGACACTGGGTGCTGCCACAGCACTCAGGAGCATCAGCCTGCACAGAAAACAGGAATATTTGATTTTCCTTTTGGTTTTCTAGAGGAAGTTCTCGGCCACTTTCTGGAATTGTTCTTGTGGTTTGAGCTTGTGAGTCTTGGGTGTTTCATGGGCATTGTGTCACACCACAGCCCTGGAGTCCAGGACTGGCTGGAGGCTCCTGGGTGCTCCCCCAGCAGCTCTGCAGGCTCAGGTTGTGCTGCCTGCAGCAGATACAGGTGTGGATGAGGGGGGGAGTTTCCTCTGACAGAGCTGGTGACCTCAGGCAATGCTGTGGTGGAAAGGACTGTCTCAACACCTGGGCATCCCTGGGAGCAACAAGGTGGCCACCAGGTTAATAAATGTAAAAGTAATTGGTGAATGAGAAAAAAAAAAAAAAAAAGCCAAGCTGGTTAAATAATTTCTTTGGTAATTAATTATTTCTCCCCTGTCATTTGAGGCGTTGAGAGAGGAAGAATGGTTCATTGATTAGGGCACTGCTTTGCTTTGGAAAAAGAGTTTGTGGTGTGCCCTGCCCTGGCTGTTTGGCATAAATCTGGCCATTTAAACTCTTTATGCTCCTCATGTTTTGAGGTTAATTATAATAAATGCAATAACTCACAGGGGGAACAATGTGTTGTTACACTCACAGTTGAATATTGGTCTTATTAAGAATCAAGATGTAGCAGGAGCAGTGCTGATGAGAGGGGAAAATCATAGAATATCCTGAGCTGGAAGGGACCCAAAAGGCTCAGTTTAAGTAGGTGTTTTGAGTAATGACACTTAAGACACTTGTGGCCTGAATGAAGTGATTTGTGTGTGATGCTGCAGGTGGGGTGGGGACAGGCAGCCCTGTGAGCACAGACTGTCCTGTGCTATCACAGAAGATCATAATGAGCATGAACAGCTCCAGTTTATAAACAGACACAAGTTCAACACTTGAATTTACTGGAATTTAACCTGAGGAATGGGCTCTTCATCTCCTCCACTTCTTGATGTCTCCCATTCCAGCCTAGGACTCTCTTCATGTTTAGACCTGGTTTTTGGGCTCGGTGGAGGCACTGCAGGATGCTGACAGTGCAAGAAGTCAGAGAGGCTGGGACAGGACAGATGCAGTCCCTGGCTGAGGGGAAATGAAATTTGTACCACTAGAACCACAGGGCTCATTAATGATTGTATTCACAGCCACAAAAATCCCCTGGAAGGTCTCAGACCTTTCCAAACACCAGGACTCTGCACCCTCACAAATCCATATGCTCAGGATACCGAGGGGTCTGTGGCCCTGCTGGAGCCCTGCAGAGAGGGGAAAATGCCATTCTGAATTGCAAGGAAAATGAAGCCCTGCAGGACACAATTCTAGCAGGACACTTTTTGCTATTTTTGCTCTCTGTTGCCTGCACAGGTTGGGTAAAACTCTTCTTTTCTGCACCCTTTAATTTTAACCCATCTGGTCCTTTCTTTCTAGGTCCTGGAATCGTGAGAACCTCCAATGACTTGGCAGATCTCTGTGAATCACTGTCTTTTGGCTGCCACCTCCACCCATTGCTGTCCCCTGCCTGCTCCCTCGCCGGTGTCAGTTCCCAGCCTACGTGCTGAGAAGACAAGTTAAAAAGGTAAAAGTCTGTAATCTGATTCCTCAGTGACCTGTCTAATCCTGTTCCCGGGTACAGTGAGAGCTGAAATACTTGTACTGCAAAACAATGACTTGAGGAGACGAGAGAAGGAAGATGAGAATCTGCACTGGGATTTATTCTTATTTTTTTTCCACTCCGTTCTGTGCCTTTTCCTGAGCAAATTTGCCAGCTGGAAAGCTGGGGTGGCAAGAAAGGGCTTGGGGTTGGGTGTGTGGGTCATAAAGCATTGGGTCCCTCTTTGTAGGAGAGCTGGGGTCCAGTTTTAGGCAGCCCAGCCTAAATCTGCAGGGCAGTGTCTGCACTGGGCTGTGCTGGAGGTGAAGGGCTCAAATGTCAGGAGCAAAGCACTGCACCTCCACAAAGAGCTGCTGATTATGGCGTTTTTCTACCTGAGGAGCTCCCAACACCCCCAAAATGTTTCCACCTTGGGCTGCAAATGAGTTTTTGGTATGCTGGGCTGTGTTGGGAGTGGCTGAGCTCTGCAGGCTCCTGTGGGACAATGGCTCAGCCCTGTGCTCTGCCCCTGCCTGGGTCACATTTGCTCCCCTGCTGCAAGGCCAGCCCTGGGCTGCTGCTCTTTCCTTCTTCTTGTGTTGGATCCAGGACCTCCTCGGGGCTGTGCAGGGCCAGGAGTTGGGCTCGATGGTCCTTGTGGGTCCTTCCAACCTGGGGTATTCCATGAGCTGACCTGGGCTTCCATGTCTGTGTCTGCAGGGTTTTCCTGTTGCTCCTTGTGCTGTGATTTTTGTGCAAAACCTTTCATGGACATTTTAGGGCATCACATGGGTTTTTTGCCTCTAGATGGTTGTTAAGCAAAACTCTCCACTGAGCCCTGATGCAGGTTCCACTGAACCCACCTGCAAGTTTTGGAACAGCAGCCTCTTAGATGAGAACCAGGTTTGATTCCGTGGGTTCTGCTCCGTTGGAAACGCAACAGGTCGTGTGAGCTGTGTGAGGTCTGATTACAGGGGAAGAGAGGTGTTCCCATAAACCACGTTGTACTCACTCCTCGAGACTTTTCCTCCTGTTGGGGCTCTGCTTTTCCCTGTTCCAAAGCCTCCAGCTTGCTGCTCCATGGAGTTGAACCAGAGTAATTTCCAGCTGGGAACAGGAGTGCGCCGTTCCTCGAACTCAATTACTCTCAAGCCTTTGGCCTGGATTGCATTATTTCCTTATTTTTTTAGGCATAGTACCCTCCAATCCACCTGGTGTTGCCAAAGCTGTTGATGCAAGTGGCACAGTGTTGCAGAAAGGGAAGGCTTGGAGAGGCATGGAATTTATCCAAGGTCAACTTGTGCAGCGCCGGCAGAGGTGACTGGGGATGTTCTCCTGCAGAAGGAGCCCCTCTGCTGAAGGCTGAGGGCTGCTCTGCTCTGGGGAGGGGTGGTTTGGGGTTAGGAAGCCTTGTCTGGAGCGTGGCTCTGCTCTGTCACAGAAAACACTGATCATGGAATTCATGCAAGCAGGGCTCTGTAATGGAAAATCTGCCCCACCTTAAACGCTATCGTGTTACTCATGAGCACAACACTGGTAATTAACTCAGCTAAAAACCAGATTTATGGCGTGTCACTTATCACCCAACAAGTTGGCGTATCTGGGAGATGCATCAGAGGCCGGATGTGCTGCTTTCCCACCTGAGGTAGGAGAGGTCACTTGCCTTTCCACCAGTGGAGATTTGATGGGTCTTGCCATGTTTAAATAGAATCTTGCTCATGGACAGGAATGTGTGCGACACCCCTGGGCTCCGGGGTTCTCAAGTGAAATCCTCCAGTGTAATGAGATGTGAAATATCTGGTAGTTTCATCACCATTTTTGTCTCAGTGGAACCTTCTAGCACCTCCTGATTGCTCCTGACATCAGGAATGTTCTCAGGCTTTGCCCCTCCGCCCTGATCCCGGCAGCACGTGGCAGTGTTTGCTGGATTCAAGCTCCTCGTTGCCAGTCTGCAGCAAAGGCTGTGGGAACTGATGGGATTTGCTGATTCAGCTGCTTAAAAAGGAGATTTCAAGGTACCCTGTGCATGCAGGACGGGCAGGGAATGGAGTTACAACGCCTGGGCTTAAATCTGGGGATCATCCATAGCTTTGAGTTGCAGGTTAAGTATTATGCTTCAGTTTAGTCTCTGCCCTTTAATCTCCTACTCAAGGTGTCTTATTTCTATCTTATTTTGGGGGCTGAGGTGCCTGTGGGCTGCTGAAATGTGTTCAAGTGTTGAAAGAATTCCAAAGCACGTGAAATTAGTGTGTCTGCAAACATCATTATTTAAGGCATAAGGAAAACTGAAAGTATTTGGAATCCAAAAGAGTGCATGGCTTTGTCAAAAAAAGGAGGAAAATTGGGATTTCTGAAGTTGGGGTTTTCTGGGCATCCACATGCAGAACAGCCCAGGAAACATGTTTGGCTTTGCCTTTTTCCAAGCCTGCAATAACTCACCTGCATTTGCTCAGGCTGGCAAAAACTGGGCAGAGATGGGGGTGCAATGGGAGCATCTTTAAGGTCCCTTCCAACCCAAACCATTCTGTGACTTTTATGATCTTCTGAACTAACCTGTCCTGACCTGAGCCCTGACCTCCACACAGCAGAAGACCCTGAACACTAAGGATAGAGCAGCTTAAGATTGTGATGAGGGTGGGCTGCACTGAGGGCTTGAAAACGATGATTTTTGTACCAGAAATCCAATTCCTGAGCCATCAGATTGCTGTGGATGCTTTTCCCCTTGGTACCTTCTACTGAGGTTCCTTCTCTGCTGCCCAGATGTTTGATCTGCTGGGTGGCTGCTTTGCCTCATTCTTTCCTGTTTTTTCTTTTGTTTTCAGACAATAAATCTTGTATGGGGGAGATCCCAACAAGGCTGATGACAGAGAAGGGTGGCTAATATTTCCCTGTACAGAAGTTTTGTGCAGAGCACTGAAGGGATGCAGCTGCTTTTTTTCCTGGGATTCTGTGGGACAGTAAATCAGACACCTTGTTCTCCTTCCCTGTGAGGGTGATGAGGCCCGGGCACAGGCTGCCCAGAGAAGCTGTGGCTGCCCCATCCCTGGAAGTGTCCGAGGCCAGGTTGGAGCCACCTGGGACAGTGGGAGGTGTCCCTGCCCAGGGCAGGGGGTGGAACACAAGGTGGTCTTTAAGGTCAAGACCCACCCAAACTCACTCCATGGTTCTATGATCCTCCTGTCACAGGCAATGTGGGAGGGAGATCACACCTCCCTTTGGACTGGGGTGCTGGAGGAAAGGGAGGTGCTGATCCTGGTGCTACTGTCCAGGCAGGAATTCTCTCCAACCTTGCTGCCCACACCAGGTCCCCTGTGTGTAGCCCAGAGCCTCTGACAGAGCTTTAGTGGATCTCCAATAAGGTTCTGTTGTGGATGAGGGGTTTCCAGAGAAGTTCTGGGGAAGGGATGTACCCTGTGCTGTGCGGGATGTTGGCGGGTGAGAACATCTGTAAAGGCTGCATGATGATTTAAACCACTGCGAAACAACACACACACAAAAAAAGGGAAAATATTGTTGAATTCCTCCTTTTCCGAGCTGTGTTTGTGTCCATCCCAGCTGGGAGCAGCCCCAGAGGTGTCCTGCCGTGCCAGGAGCACTTGGACCTGTGCTGACACACAAAGACCAGTTCATTCCATTCCCCTTCCCCGGGCAAGTGCGGGCACTTCCCAGCTGCCCATCCTTCTCCCATGGGCTCCGGTGGAAGGAAGGGAAGAGAAATTCCTGCGAAGCCCGTGCTGCTCCGGCTGGAAGCGGGACAGGAGGCGATTCCCATCCCCCTGGCCCCGCTCCCGCAGCTCCCCCGCAGCCCAGCCTTGCCCTTTGTGGAGATTTATAGAGCCGAGTGGGCTGAGAACAAATGAGCAGACATTAAGGGGATGTGTTCTGCATACTAATGACAAGATACTGCTCCTGCACCTCGGGGCAATACTGGGTCAGGCCAGTTTAGCTGTAAACTTTATTTATGTGCTTATTACATCGGGGCTGCAGTTTGCCAGCCTGGGCCAAGGGCTTCGGGATGTGTCCGGCAGTAAATTTGGTTTGTTTATTTGAAATAAGATGCCGCTTCCCCTCAACCTTTTCCTCTTTTTCCTTCTTGTGGGGGGGGGGGGAAAAATCCCTTCTTTGCCATCTTAGATTTGTGAGCGGAATGAGGAAGGTGGGATGAAGAGGGAGGAAGGAGAGGTGACAAACATGCCTTGGGGAGGAGTTGGATTTATTTAAGCCTTGCTGATGTAAGGAGGATTTTACCCTCCTCTGCAGGCAGCACTGGGAGAGGAGAGGAAGGGTCTTTTCACCAAAGCTTTGGGAGACCAGGAGTCAATTCCTGGCTCTGCCACTGAACCCTCTGGCCAGAGAGAATCAAGTCCCTTTGCCTCCAGCCCCGTGGGTACCCAGGGCTCAGACACCCTTTTTCCCCCATCTCCTTTGCACCATGGATGAGTTTTGCTGCTCTGGTTCGAGGTGTGGGTTTGGTTTGGATGAGTTCTTGCTCTGCACTCTGAGATCAGGGGAGAGATGGGCGGTGATTTATGCCCACAGCAAAGAGGTTCTAAAACATCCTATTTTTATGGCATCCCCTCTGGCCTCCAGCCTGTTTCCTCCTCATGTTACATCTTGTCTCTCGAGTTTATAAGTGCTCTGGGGGCAGGGATTGTCGTTCTCTCTTGTCCTGGCTCTGAGCTGCTTTTTGCCTTGCCCTCACCATTTAGAGCAGTAAAATACACGGGGAACACGATGAGTTTGGAGCAGGAGCTTTGCCCTTCCCTGTGGAAAAGGCTGAGCAAAGCAAAAATAGTCCTTGTGCATCTTCCAGAGCCTCCTTTGAGATCCCCAGCCTGGCTGAGCTGTGATCTAAATGAAGGATGCCCTCTCTGGGCTGGTGCTGGGACTTTTATATGATGAGCCCTTGGATAAGGTGTTAATTCACTCATGAGCCCTGATTGCCTCTGATTCCTGGGGTTGGGAAGGGTTGGATGTGGTCACCTGGAGCTGGGAAATGGCTGCATCAAGGCTGGAAGTGAACGGGGTCAAGACACAGCTGCTGGCAGGGTTCACTGGGGAGGTGGAGTGGAAAAGGCTTTGCAGACCCCACCACCTGTCTGGTGAATCCACCTCCAAGACCTTCTGTTGGTGCCCAGCTCTAGGATGTGGCTCCATGATGCAATCTTAGATAAGCTTGGCTGGACAAAAACTGAGCCCAGCAAGCAGCTAAAAACTCTCTGTGTCTCTGCATTGGTGGATATTCCAACAATAACCATGTTCAGCATCCAGCCCAGCTCACTTCTTATCCGTGAGGGTCAGAGATAGTTTAGGTTGTGATGGGGCACCGTTTGTCTTGTAGTGAACCAAAAAATCCTAAGAAAAAAATCAAAGAAAAAACCTCAACGACAACAAAAGAGCCACTTAAACTCTCCCAGCCCTTCTCCTTTGTGTTCCCTGGACAGAAACCTCCATCCCTACCAAGCCTTCCCGGGGGAAGCTGTCCCAGCACCGCCCTGCCTGTTGCCATGCAGTGGATGTGAGCTGTAATTGGGGTGGGCTGGATTTCCCAGGCCCTCTCGCCTGGCAGGGGCTCCAGATGTCCCCGAGGTGACGGAGCAGGGCTGGGACGAGGCAGGACAGAGGGCTGGGATGTGTCCGGGGGCCCTGGCAGGAGCAGGAGCTCCTGGCTCCCAGCCTGCTCCCTCAGCCGGAGGTAACAGCCCACAAATGCTGAAGAGGAGATCAACGGGGGGTGAAAGAGGGATGAAAGAAAACAACCTTCAAAAGAACATGCCCTGCTTTTTTTTTTTTGTTATTGTTGTTATTGAGGGGGAAGGTACTGGGCTGGTGAGGACTCCTAATGAGCTTTCCTCAAGGAGAGCCCTTCTTTTGCACTGAATCCAGAAATGCCTTTGCTTGATCAAAATTAGGTGTGCAATATATTTATTGCTTTGTCACTCCTGCCCATTGCAACACCAGCTTGCAGGCATGTTGTCTGTCTTCCAAGCTCGAGGTCTCTGGAGGGTTGTTTCCCCTCTTCGTCTCCAACTTGCTCCTTTCCACCACTTCTCTAACAGAAAATTAATTTATATCTGAAGTTGAGGTTCTAAACAGAGGAATCAGAAGGAATCTCTGTGCTGAGAGTTTTCTGTGTGGGTCATTTTAAGAGGTTGCCCATTTTCAGGAGCATTGGGGGGTGTGTGTTAACCTGTGGCTGGGCCTTGGGAGGGAGAGGAGTGAGTAAGGAGACCTCATCCCACTGCTGTGGTGTCCTGGAGTGGAGGTTGGCAGCACAACTGTTGACTTAGAGATTAATCCTTTGCCATTTCTGCCATGAAACTGAGATTTGATACCTTTGGGAAATGGGCTGTCAGGTGATTTCAAGCATTTCATCTGCTCTGTAACACCCAGGAAGCAGGAGGTTGGACATCCAGGGTCACTGTCCAGTACCTGATGACCTCCTCAAGTTCAAAAAGCTCCATTTCTCTTCCAACCTGTCATTTGCAAGTTTCCCCCCTTGACTTATGTGGAAATTGGGTTGAATTTTTATTGAACAAGCTTTGGATGTGCCCCTTATTTTCCTATCCCCACCTGCTCTCAGATGCCCTGTAAATCAATTACTTCTCTAGGTGCTCCCAGAGCTCGAGGTGCTTTGGGAGGTCCCTGTTTTAGCTCATGAACTCTAGTCATGGTCTCAAACCCTGTGCAAGAAAATGCTTTATCAGTGAAGTACCTCATCCTTGCAGTGCTGTGGAGACTGGGTGGGTTCCCAGTTAAACCTGTGGGTGACTCTGCCTGTGAGGGAGAGGAATGGAGAAGTACAGCCAGGGCAAGATTGCAGGATCAAGGATCTATGTGCTGAGACAAGAGATTAGGATGGGGAAGTGGTGGTGGGACATGCTCCTGCTTTCTGCAGATAGTCCTCAAAGGAGAGCCCTGCTCTCTGCCTGCTCCTCTGCCTGAGGTTTAGAAAGCTCTGATCGGGGCTTTCAGTTTGCCTCTCCCAGGATTTTGGCTCAGAGCCTCCTGTCAGCTCATGTTTTGAGCACGAAGCTGTGTTTGCAGGTGAAACCCTACCCCGGAGGAGGCTCTCCTGCCCCCCTCCCTCCTTGGCTGGCTGAAGGCTTGTGCTTTTGGAGCGGATGTAGGAGTTTCCTCCTCATGGCCTTCAGGTAACTTGCCCACCTGTGGCCTCTGAAGTCAACTCAAACCTGTTTTTGCAGCAGGGAGTGCAGAACTAGGCTGAGTTTGCAGGAACACCACTTTCCAGAAATCCATCCCTTCGTGAAAACTTCCCGGCGCCCCTCTCCCCGTGAAGCCCCAGGGGCTGAGCTGAGATGGGGATGACTGAGCATGGATTAACCCTTCCAGCTTTGCTTGTCCAGCAAGTTTGAGGAGCCCTCCAGGTCCATGTCCAAGGTGCCTGGTGCCATGGCTGCACCCTCTGCACCCCCCCAGCCTTTGGGGGGTGAGCTGGGAGGGGGGTGTGACAGCAGGGTTAACATGTCTTTGGAGAGGCAAGTTTTCTGCTTTGTTGTTGGATACAGCCTCCCAGCCCCATGGAAGGGAGCTTTTAGCATGCAAATGTACTTTGCCTCATGCTTTTTAATGTTTTACTTCTCGTAATTGCCGAGACCGGGTGTAATTTTTGGACGTGGCTGGGTTTCCAAAAGCAGCTTCCTCTTGAAAGTGGTTCCCATTGCTGGTGAGGTTTTGATTTCTGCCCCCTCCCTCCTTTTTTTTTTTTTGCACTATCAGGTTGAAGGAAGCCAACTGAGTGGTCCTGGCGAATGTTAGTGCCAGAATGTCCTGAGGTGCAGGAGTGAAAAATAACACGTGTTAAACTCTGGCTGTTGAATTCTGCTTTGTTGTTGTGCTTCTAGTACAACTTTGCTGGGAAACAATAAACATTTTGGGCCAGAACAGATCATCAGCTGCGTAAACCACTGGAGCTGCTCCAGTGGAGCTGCTCTTGGAGGAGCCTCCTGCCCCTCCTGGGTGCCTGTAGGATGTGATGCCTCTCCTTGACACTCCTCGTAGAGATGAGCTTTCCAGAACTCCAGCTCTTAACCCTGAGCCTGGATTGCAACAGCACAGCTCTCCCCAAAACCAGAAAAAAGTTGGTGCGAGCTGTCAAGATGTTATCATGGTTGTTGCACAACATGCTATTCCATGGAGGCTGTCCTAGGGAAGTGGGGTTGGAGACGTGCTGTCCATCCATCCATCTGTCTGTCTCACTGTCAAGAAACTTTTAAGTCTTTCTGGGCAGTGTCAACAAAATTTGACATTATCAGAGGTGTAAAATGCACCCAAGGTGTGTGTAGAGAGATGAAGGCAGAAGAGCATGTCCTATTCAAACTCTTGCTGAAGGGAATGATGCCACCGTATTTCAGCTCAAGCCTGGTGGACATCAGGGAATCTGAGTGATGTGCCATACTGCAGAAAGCTAATCTTCATGGATTCCCCTGCTCTTGCTTTCTCCCTAAAAACTCTTGTCTGCAGAGGATCAGGAATCTCAGCTTTTGTACAGACTCAAGCTCTGACTCTGAAGGTTACGGAGAGAAGCGTGAAAATGCGACTCTCCAAGGACTCCAAGCTTGCAAAACTCAGCAAGGCTTGCAGGAAACTTGGCTGAGATTTGGTCTCTGGCAGTCAGGCGAGGCAGACCTGGTGTTGGGGTTTGTCAGGAAATTTGCACTTGTGTGTTATGCAGATGCACAGTTTGTCTGTCCTTGGTCTGCAGAGCTGCGACAGGAGGGTGCTGGGCAAAGTGAGTCACATCAGGCAAGTGACCTCTGCCAGTGCTGCACAGGGAGGGGGAAATAATTCTTTTAATTGAAATATGCCCCTTCCTGGTTCTTCCTCTGAGTGAGGTTTTGAGCTCCTGGCAGAGAGGCTGAGGGTCCTCCAGCCCCTTCCCCAAGATCCATTTTGCAAACAAGAGAAGGTGGTCGTGTTTGATGTCATGGTGCTGCTCCACAGCAGGACTGGGACGAGGATTCAGGTCTCTGGGGGCTCTGACTGCATGGGGCTGGTGTTGTAGGGGCCTGAACTCTGCCTGTGTCACCAGTTTCCTCCTCTTTACAGTTATTGGCTGCACCATCTCGGTGCTGACCTTGCTCTTGTTTAACTTGGCTTTTGCTGCAGCTGCTGCGTGTTCCCGAGTGATGGATTTTTACCTTTGTGCCAGTTGCTGTGGGGGAAAGGACAGAACTTCCCTGACTATTTGGGTTGTGGGTCTCTCTTCAAACACCCTAAGACAAAATATCCCAGAGTGCTCTCACCTTATAAAATATACCCAGGGAGGTGTTTTCGGTCTGCTCTTCTTCAGCGTGAGCATTTAGCCAAGGCACCCAAATGAGCGATTTTTGGTGTTGCTGGTGAAGCCCTGAGTGGTTTGGGATCCCTCTGGAGCTGCTGGTCTCCAAGGGATAACACTCCTTCAGCTGAGACACCATCATTAATCACCTGAAGCTAAAGAGACTGTAGGGGTTGGGCTTCCAGCAAGGGAATGACACCTGTTGCACTGACCGTGTCACTTGTGCTTTGCTGGGAACGCTCATTGTTCCACAGACACCCCAGCGTGTGTGTGCACCAGATCCAGTGCACAAGTGCTGATCCGAGCCTGAGCCTTTGATGCAACCTGTGACAGGAAGGGGGGAGATGAAGGGAAAACAGCAGCTCGGTCTGCTGGGGTGGTAGGGAGAGGATGGAAGGGGAGAGCTGCCATCCCAGCAGTGATCACAGGCAGCCCGAGTGGCCACAGCCCCGCAGGGTGCTCCTCCCTGCTCCAGGCCCTGGGGAATCTGCAGTTTCCAGCCCAGTGGAAGCGAGGGCAGTGTCAGCCCCCAGCGAGGCTGACCTGGCTGCAAACAGCGCTTAAAAAGCTCGAGGGTGAAAACGGCTTTTAGATCTGCCGTGACCTTGGCCAAAATCACGGTGGGTGTCCCTGGAGCAGGGGTCCGTCCCAAGGGAAGGGGGACGAGCATCCTCCCGGTACCCGGGCAGCAGAAACTGCCCTGAACCACCTGCATTTCAGATCTAGTGGCTTGTGGCCACTGAATTGATTGCACGGCGAGCGACCCCTAAAGCAGCAGCCCCCTGGCCCTGAGCATCTCCTTGTGCCGGAGGGTTCCAGGTGCCTCCCCGCCACCTCCACCCCTCCCCGGGCGTTTTAACTTGTTTCCTTTCGGCGGAGGAAACATGACTTTTCGCATTGATGGAATTCAGCGCCGACAATGCCGAGTGACACAATTTCCCACTCCGGGGATGCCATCGCGCCGCAGCCGGGCCGGGGAGCCCTTTGCGGGGCCATCTGCATGACAATGCGGCGGTCTGTGCTACCATTAGCTGCCCTTTTGCTATTAGTACCTAATGAAAATGTAACCATATTTAACCCCCCACAGTCCGAGATTAGCGAGAAAGGGGCCTAAGTGGATTTAATTCTTTTGTATGGTGAGCATCAAACTCTCCATTTTGATTGCCCTGTCCCCTCTTCCCCTCTCCAGCGGGAGAGGGAGGCAGGAAAGCTGTGTAAGGCTAACTCTATCCTCTCAGCTGTCCCCGGCACAATGGGCAAAGTATCTTTTGTGGCATTAACGGCTTTGGCTGGGGGCTGGGGGGAGCCGGGCAGGAGAACAATGTGTGAGAAGCTGAGACTGTGGGTTTCCCACACGGCCCAATATGTCTCCCCGCACCCCCCTCTGGGACAAGCAGACCTGCAGCAGCCCAGCCCACAGCTGATCCCGGCTTGATTGGCCTTTTTCTTTTTTTTTTTTCCTCTATTTTTCCCCCCCCCTCCTTTCCTCCTTCCTTCCCCCCTCATTGTGCTCTTGAGAGATGAAAATCCTTTCCTGGCGTGAAAGGAGAGGCGTGCCTTAAATCCCCTCCCTCGGCCGGAGCGGGCATGTCATATGACGGCCAAATCCCCCGGATTAGTGTGTGTGTGTCTGCCTGCGTGTCCTGCCGGGGGCTGGAGGCGGGGGGCGGGATGCCCGATATCTATATTCCTTCCCTTCCCCCTCTCCAGATTGATTTCTGCCGGGATATTTATTCATTGCACCTGCTGGCTGCTGCCCTTTGCCTGCGGGGTTTGGGAGATCCAACCTCGGGGCAGGGGAAGAACTGAGAATTCCCGGCCCTTTTTGCCCCGTCTCCCATCCCCATTTCCCAAATCCTAAGTGGGGTGTGGGGGGGGATAAAGGCGCCGTCGCTCGGTTCTGTGCAATGCAGGGATCTCTCCAAGGAAGGTTGGGTGAGGTGTGGGATTTGGGCTGCCCACCTTTCCCTGCTCCGCCTGGAGGCTCCGCAGGACCAGGAGCAGAGCCTGACCCCCCAACCCCACCTTGGTGGAGAGCCCCAGGTTCCCCTGCTGGTCACAGCTCCAGACACGGTGGGAAGACAGTCCAGTCTTGTTTGTCATTACTTGTGGAGACCCCGATGTGAAGGACTTGTGCCTCTGGGAAATAACCACTTAAAGGGTCACCTCCTCCTTCTGCATGGGAAGGACCGAGGCCGAGAGCTCTTAATTGACAAAAGCCATGAGCAAAGTCAGATTTGGAGCCAAGAATAGCATCTATTACCACTTAATTCCTGCCTCTGTGTTTTTAATGTCCCAAATTCACGGCTGTCTTGGTTTCCCTTAAATGTTTTTTGACTTGTGCTGCATCATTTTGTGCTGGAATTCCTGCTTTTTTTCCCAAGAAAACAGTTTTTACAGACCCTACCAGCCAAACCAACATCTCCCTCCTGTCCACAGTGTGAGAGAACTTGTGTGGTCATGGAGTGAGTCTGCATCACTTGGGATGAGTTAAGCAACTAAATGAGGCGACCCACCCTCGAAGATTGGTCTTGCTGCAGGGTGAGGTTTGTTATAGATGTGCAAAGCATGTTATTTGTGAAGCAAAATCAATCTCTCTGCAGCAGCCACTCTGCTGGTCCATGCCCAGCCTGGCTGGCAGCCCTGGGGTGGCTGGTTGTCTCTGGGGATGCTGAACTGGTGGGATCAGTGTGGCAGGTCATCCCTGGAGAAGCTGAGCAGGTGGGATGGGCTCAGGACACGGGTGTGGGGGGACGGATGGTTGTGGTGGCCACCACGACCGTGGTCAGCGGCTGAGGGGAGGCCAGTGGGGATGGTGGTGTGGCCACGAGCTGCTGGGGAAGGTGCTCCAGCCCATGGGCCAGAGTGGCTGCTCAGGAAAGATGCTGGGAAGCTGCAGTGCCTGGCACTGCCTCCTCCACCGGTCCTGCTGCTCTGCACCTCGGAGAACAGGGCTGGTGGCTCCTGGGACTCCTGGGATGCTCCGTTCTGATGGCTTAAAAACTGCCCCAAAGGAGGGGTGAGCGGGGCTGGAGAGCCCGGCCCGGGGCAGCAGGAGCTGAGCCCACCGGCTGTGGTCCTCAGCGGGATGTGGAGGTGAAGTGCTGCGGGGCTGGGGCGGCAGGAGAAGCGTGCGA
>VXBA01001643.1:993643-1014522 GCA_013399895.1 Serilophus lunatus | reverse complement strand
GGGGGGGGGGGGGGATGAGGGAAGGAGGGTCCCACAGGACGGGGGCTGCCAGCTCTGTGCAGCTGCTCTCCCAGAGCCACCTCCAGGAATAATCCCTGTTTGCTTTGGCTGAACGCTTCCTGCAGAAAGGGGAGTAACTCAGAGCTCCGGGAGGGCAGAGAGGAGAGAGGTCCCGGGTGTTCCCAAACACCAAAAAGTGCCTGGTCCACGTGGAGCTGGAGATTTTGGGCTGTGCTCCAGGAGGGCTGTGGCTCGGGTGGGTGACTGCAGACATGGGGACCAGCCCTCATCACTCACAGATTATTTTAATTGAGCTGGTTGGAATTCTTCAACCAAAGCTCGACCCCTTTCTTTTCCAAAATCTTAACTAATTACTGTTTGTGGAGAAAAGTCTGGATTTGGGTTTTGTGATTTTCAGCCTCTGAAAGGGTTTCTCCATCTTTCCTCGTTTCTCTTTTACTTTTTCATTCCTTTTCTCCCTTCTGTTATCTTGGTAAAGCAAAAAATGGAAAAATAGTTCTAAGAGAAATCAAGAAGCTGGAAAGGTTTGAATATTTTAATTTGGTTTCTTGTTGAAAATGAGAAATACTCCTTTGTTTGAAGAGCTGGCAGAGTTTAATTCCCATCCAGAACAACACTGACCTGCTGGAGATACCTTGGGTGTAGGTGGTGGTTGATAATTCCAGCCACTTTCCTTGTGCAGTGCCAGTTTCCAGGAGCCAGAAAGGAGCAAAAATGGAAAATGAATAAATGAAAACTTTTAATTCTCATTCTTCAGTGGTATTTTTTATGTCTGGCGCCCTGTATGAGCAAAGAAAACGGTGACCCATCTGTTTCTAGCACCATTAAAGGCATTTGACTGCATGTGGCCCTCAAAAATAAAATAAAAATAAGACCCTTTGGTCTGAAAATGTCAAACGCTCTTTCATCTTGGACGACCCCCAACTGGGACCATATCCTCCCAAAGCTGGGGAGGAGGAGAGGGTTCCCACCAGTGTGTTTCCCTGCCCCCTCCCCTCCCCTCCCCACTTTCTTGGAAAAGGAGGAAGTCAGGCACTTGAGGTTCACACTGGCTGGTGACCTCTGAGTGCTGCTCCCCTGGACCCTCTTCTGCAGCTCCTTCCCTGAGCCTCAGCAGACTTTGGGACTCAGGAGTGAAGAGGTTAAAGCCTCTTTAACAAGTGCTCGCAGGAGGGAAGTGTTTGACATGTTTTAGGACCAGACGTGGAGAGGGCTGTGCCAGCAGGATGCAATTAATGACTGGGAAGATTGCTACAATATGGGCTTGCTTTCTCCTCATCCCTGTCTTTCTCACCACTGGAATCCATGGTTTGCATCGTGTCCTGCTGGGAGCTCACGGAGGCTGCTGGAGGCTCATGTTCTGCAGGATGCACTGTTAACATTCAGTGGGGTGTTACCTTTAATTTGGAACTGTGCACCTCCATGGAGAAAGTTTGGGTGTAACTTCAGGCTTTTGGAGACTTCTGCTAATTAAAAGAACACTTTAAAGGTTGCTGGAGGTACATAAATACGTGGCCTTTTTGAAATGAAAGCTCCTTTTGTTTATCACTCAGGGACAGTATAAGTCCTGTGGTGTTGGAAAAGGGAAGAAAAGGATTTTGATTTAGGAGAAAAGGCTCGTTATTCCCTTCATAAAATCTTGGAAGTGTTTTGTGCGTTTTTGGGAGGTTCCCAAAGGAGGAGCAGTGGCTGTGGGCAGTGACCTGTGGCCAGGTGAGGCAGCTCCAGTGGTTTTCCTCAGAGGATGAGGAGGGAGGGAGATGCCAGATGTGACTGGCAGTGGGAGCACTTGTGGAGTGGGATCAGCTGAGGGCGTGGGTCCCTTCCCCAGCCCAGGGCAGAGCCATTTGGTGGCTCCCTGTATTGCTCTGGAGGGATTCACTCCATGATTGTTTATTGCCTGAGGTGACAACCAGGACATGACTGCCCTGATGCTCTGTGAGAGGAGTGGAGAACTTCCTGTGCCATTCTTTCTTCCCACCACGGAAAACTGTAAATCCAGAGACCCATTTATGACTTTTTTCCTATTCCAAAAGGTGTCCCTCTGTGGGGTTAAATGGCTCCTGGGACCAGTGTTGGCCCAGTGGGGCTGTGGGGTGTGAAGACCCATGGTAGACAGGTCTGGAGGCAGTTGTGTTCCTCCAACTTAATTTTTAAGTAGGATGGGCATGTCAGCTGCTCCAAACGTAAGAAAAATTGTTATAATCAAGATCTTCCCCCCTCACATTTTAAGGATTTGTGAAGTTTAAAGGAGCTTTGCCTGACCCTTTGTGGAACTCGTGTGTGTGATTCCTGGCTGCTGGGTCCCTTCCAGGACTCCAGTGAGTCAAAGCAGCTCTTGGAGGGCTGGACTGGGATGGGGGCTCATGCAGGATGCACATGTGGTCCCAGTGCCTGTGCTGCTCTTCCCAGGCTGTTGGGCTCCTTACCTCATTCCTGGTCTGGCCCCAGTGGTTTCCCACACTGCAGCCAGGGAGGTGCAGGCAGCTGCTCTTCCAGGATCCTCCTTTCTATTGGAAACAGCCCTTTTGAGCCAGGGAAGTGCTGTCTCCTCCTTTGGGCACTCAGACCTTGGAAATTCAGCTCCAGCTGAGCCATGGCCACCCACTGTGGCACTGGGGGACCTGTTTAGCTGCTCTGTGCTGCAGCTCCCAGCCTGGGGAGGACAATCCTTCCTTCTCCTCCTCCCTCCTTGCCTGCATTCCCACTGGATCGGGTGGCTCCTCTCCCTCCTTGCGCAGCTGATATGCCAAGGACCTGATCTTGGTAAGAACCCCTTGGTGCTGCTGGTGGTGTACAAATAAGTGGAAAAACCACTTGGTCTCCCTGGAGACGTCCTTAGGGTAGGGCATTATTATTTTTTTTTTGGCTAACCAGGCCTACACAGCAGCTGTTGAGCAATCCTTCCTTCATCCTCGAAAAACAAACAGGGAGCAAGTCTGGTGGCCAAATGCTGCAGGCACGTTGTAATGACTGCTGGCACAGTGTGGTGGTGTGGGGCTGCAGAACAAAACAGCTGCGAGGTTTGACACTGGGGACCATCAGCTGCTCACTGGTGTGGCTGAGCAGGGAGAGGGGAGCAGGCAGGAGCCCCCCTAGAACGGCGTCTGGGGACAAAGACATTGTACTGGCCTTGATGTTCTTCAAAGATTTGGGAGTTGTATCACAGGAGCAGAGGCTCCACCTTCACAGGGGGCTCCTGGGCTTCCTGCTTCTTGCTGGAAGAGGGATGTGATGTCTGCATCCCACCCCTGTGCTGGAGGTGGCACAGGGGCAGCGTGTGCTCCTCCCCTGCCTGAGCACAGCCCTGAGCTCCAGCTCCTGCCTCACCTCAAGTGCTTCCCAGGTGGAAATTTGCTCTTGCTTAGCACTGCAATGAAACAATAACCCCACTGCTGGGTCATATTATTACCTTGAAAACTGAGTGTGGGTCTGGTGAGGATTCAGGGGGTAACACCTGACATCTGGCTTGAGATGGAAAGTCTTGCCCGGCATAACTGTGCAACACATGGCTATGAAAATGTCCTTAGCCATTTTCCCCTGATTATTTTCATTATTGTTGTTGTTTGCTGGCATTTTTTCAGCCTGGATAATGGAAAAAAGCTGGGCTGATTGCACTGCTGTAATTTCTAGCCCACTGTGTTTCTTCAGTCCACCGTACTAACAAGATGCTGCGTGGCTTTGCAGATCTGCGGGAGATATAAGATTGGTAATGAAAGCAGTTACTGCTGCTTGGGTCTGCTGGAAGCATTTTCCACTTGTGAAAACTTCTTGATTACAGTGTTTGCAAACATTTTTGCTTTTCAGTAACAATAACAACAAAAAAAAAAAATAACGAGGGGAATAAATGCAAGAGCCCCGTGGGCAGAGTTGGGCTCCAAGGTCTGGGACACTCGTGTATCCCAGCAGAATTTCTTCCAGGGTCTCAGCACCTTCAGCTGTTCCTCCCTGGGGTGAGCAGAGTGCTCCCATGTCCTGTTTGTGATGCTATTTGGGTTGGTGCTTGCAAAGGGATTGACTAAGAATTGCAGTTGGATTTGCCTTCGTGTAGGAACAGTTTCCAATGGCAGTGGGGTGTGAAGGGGTTTGGGACCAAGCCCATCTGGGATCCAGAGATCCAGCGTTCAGTCCCCACTTGGCAGCTGGGGGAAATCCCTTAAGCTCCCTCAGTCTGCCTGTCACACTTTCTCCCACCCTTGACCCATTTTGCTTATTTAGAATGGAAAATGTTTAAGTTGAAACACTTTTGTTGCTTCCCCCTCGTGCCTGTGCCGCCCTGCAGAGGAGAGCCTGGGCTTCAGGCTGCTCACACTGACCGTGCTGCTCATTAGCAGCTCCAGCAGCAGCAGGGGCTACGTGCAGAACTCCAGAAATCCCATTAGTTTGGGTCCATCAGGCTGTTCCTGGAGTTGGAGCTCGTTGCTCTGACCTTCCTTGGCACCGAGGCCAAGCTGCTGCATCAAGGGCTCGAGGTCTTTGCCCTGTGCTGGGCTTGGCTGAAAAATTATTGTCTTTTCTTTGTGTTTTCATGCACCAGACAGTCCCACAAGCACATGCAGGACCTGACCCAAATCCTGTTGGAAAAGCCATGTGGTGGCTGAGCAGAATTTTTATTTGCAGGGAGTTTTTTTTGTGGTACTTCTTGATGAAAGTTTAGGCTAAAACTTGAGAGATGATCAAGAATCTCCTCTCCTGCTCTGGGGATGTGTGGAAGCAGGTGATGGGGATAACGTTCTCCTGGCCTGCTCCAGAGACCACAGGAACCTGTAAATGTCACTGAAATAATTCAAACCCTTAATGCATCTGAAAAGAACCTGCAGCCTGTATCTGAAAGATGATTTTCTGATATTAAGGGAGTTTTTCTCCCTCACCTATGGGCTGGTCTTTCAGCCACCACTGAACCTTCGTGCTCCTCTGTCCCAAGGAAGCAGCCTCAGTCTCCTGATGGATATTCCTTTTCTGGATTGCAGCTGATTTCCTGCATAATAATACTTTGCATGAGCCTCCCTCGTGCTGCTAATTAGCCCCGAGCTGTCCCTGTATAAGCAGCATTAGAGATAACGATGATTGCAGCCCCCACTCTCCAGGTAATTGTTCAGCCCCCAGCAGCACATTTCCGAGCCCTGCAGGAGTGAGGTCAGGTGGGACATCAGGAGGAATTTCTTCCTGGAAAGGGTTATCAGGCCTTGGAAGGGGCTGCCCAGGGAGGTGGTGGAGTCCCCCCCATCCATGGAAGTCAAGGAAGGACTGGATTGTGGCACTCAGTGCTCTGGGCTGGTTGACAAGGTGTGGGGATCAGTCAAAACTGGATGATCTTGGAGGTCCTTTCCAACCTCAATAATTCTGTCTCATGTGTCAAAGGAGAGGAGACATTGTGTGTTTGCCCTGAGTGGTGCTGGAGACCACATGGAAGCGATTCCACCCTGCAGCCCCCCCTGATAAAGATGGGGCTCCCAGCCCCAGGGGCTCTCTGGAGCTCCAGGTGGTGGCTCCTCAGTCTCTGGGCACCTGAGATGGGACATCCACACCTCAGAGGGGTTGTCCCGAGGCAGGTCTGTGCTCAGACGTTTCCCTTGGAGTCCCGTGGCTCGTGTTCAAACAAGCAGGGCAGTCATGTGTTTACACTGTCAAACAACCCATCTCCGTCTCCAAACACTCCTCTTACGCAATTTCCACCCGGAGCAGGAGCAGCTCTGCCAAGCCTGACCTAACTGCACCGGTCCTGGCCAGGGCAGAGGCTGAAGCCTGTCCACTGAGCGGGGCTGGGGCTGTTTAACACTTTGAGAGCTGCTCCCCCTGGGCAGAGGTGCTGAGGTGTGGAGCTGCAACGCAGGGATGGGTTGGAGGAGCAAGGCTTGGTTTTAAGGGGAGCATCACAGCAGCAATTTATCCAAGGCTGTGCTATTAATTGTGCTATTGAGCCTAATATTTAGTGGGTTTTTTGTCTTCTTTAAAAGGTTGCTTTGGTTGTTTCTTGGGTTCTTAAAAGCCCAGGGTTGTGCTGTTGTTGATTGTCCCACTTTGGACCAGCCTTGAGAATGCTGCCCTTAGGCAGGTGCCCATCATTTCCAGGCTGGTACACACTTTTTTTTTTTTTTGAAGCTCAATGTGAGACTTGCATAAAGCTCTTAAAATTAGTGCTGCCTTTCAAGCCAAAGGGCCGGAATAAGGTTTACAAGCCATAAAAGCCTCTTATCAAAGTTGATTTCCTCCAACGCACCTTTCATCTTTTATAGTATTTGCTTTTCAAATCCTTGAACTTAAAAGGATTAAACAGGTTAAAAGAAAAAAAAAGGAGGGGGAAGAGAAAACAAATAAGGGGGAAGATGGATGGAGAATGGATTATGAGAGGCCCATATGAAATATGAATTAGGAGAAAGTCTAAACAAAGAGTTGTCATTTTTCTGAACTGCTGAATGTTAATGTGTGCTGGAGCTTCAGCTTCAGGGAATATTTAATTTCTCTGGATTATTTGTTTCACTTTCCAAAATGAAGCAGAGAGCAGCTGACCAGGGGAATAGGAGGGATTTGTGTTGTTCTGCTCTATCTCCCACCCTCTTTCTGTCCTGTGGTGTGATGACCACATGTGATGCACCCCAGTGAGCTCCTGTCCTGCTGCAAAGTGAGTCCCCAGGCAAGAAACCTTGCAGGAAGGAAAACAAGGATCTGGCCAGCAAAAAGCTCCTAAAATACCAGGAGTTGTAAAAGGGATCAGTGATCTCTCCTGTCAGGGAGCTGGAAAAGCATCCTGGCGAACTGCAGACCTGTCCAGGACTCTTCCCTGGCCCCCGTGGCTGGGGAAGGGGGTCTGTGGGAGCAGGGACAGACAGCAAACCTGGGGTTGTTCTGTGGCTCTGCTGCCTCACCCACTGTCCCTGCAGAGGCGTGACCCAGGTTCCCCAGTGGCCTTGTCCTGCTTGATCCTTTTCTGTGCCTCTGATCCTTGCTCTGGGCCTTTCCTTGGCTCTCAGCAATGCCTTCATCCCCCTCCCCAGCCCTTTGCTCCCCCCGGGGGCTTGGCCACCACGTTGGATATAAAACACTCCAAGACTTGCACCTGGACACTTTGCCTGCTGCCCTCAGTGCTGTCACTCCTTGCCTGGCTTTGCAGGAGGTTCTTGTCAACCAAACCACCCCAAGCCAGCAGGGAAGAAGCACTGGCAGCTCCTCCTGGCACGTTCCCCCTCCCAGAGGAGCACATGAGACCCACTGGCTCCTCCAGATGGTTGCAATCAGGGGCTCAGCCTGGCTGGTTCTGGGTCAGTGCCCGGGTCAGCCCCAGCTCTGGCTCTGCCCACCTTCTGTGGCAGGGTCTGGGGGCAGGCAAAGCAAACACACCGGGCAGCTCCGGCCAGGAGTGAGTCCTGACCTCTCCAGCCCCCAGAATCTGCAGGGGTGGGGGTTTCCTGCAGCTGCTGGACATTCCAGTGGTTGCCTGTGAACAAAACGATGCCACCTGCAAAGCAGATCCTTCTCATTTTTTGGGGTGTTTTGTGGATGAAGAAGCATCCCCCGTTCTGCTCCAGCCCCCATGTCCAGTGTGTGCACCCAACCAGGCAGCTCCACCATCAGCTGGGCAGTCAATGTAAGGCTGGTCACAGTGATCCCTTGGCCAAGGTCTCATCGTTTTTGGGTGTGTGGGAGCAGCTGAGGGATCCAGGGGTATTTGTAGCGCCCTCAGCTCCTTCACTTCTTGTTTCTCCCCTATTTCCCTTCAAAGAAGAGTCACACAGGGGGAGGTTACACCACACACAGCCCTGAGGACCACGAGTGCCCTGAGGGTTAATGAGTACCAGATCCTTGAAGGACCCACTGAGGTGCAGGGTGACCCTCAGCTGTGGTTTTGGCTGAAATCCCTGGGTTTGTGACTGATGCAGCTCTGCAGGGTTGGCCAGAGAGGGATGTGGGGGGTTGGCATCCTCCAGGAATTTGGTGGGGAGACATCAGCAGGGGTTCTCTCTGGATGACTCTCACTCTTGATGACTCACCTGCTTCTGCAGCTCATTTTTAGGTGCTGATGCTCTGACCTCTGCCTCGAAGGAGGGAGAATTCCCAGAGTGAAACCAAAGAGCAGAGCTGGGAGGTTAATGGTTAAACCCAGGACACCTCAGAAATATCCCAAATTCCTCCCCTGTGAGTCAACCTGCAGCAATGGGATCCTGAGTCAGTCCCTGTCTGTGGTCTGAAGGGAAGCTCTGGGATGGCAGGTGGAGGGACAGGAGGCCTCCTCTGGTGCATATACATGATGTTTCCAAGGCTGTCCTTCACTGAGCAGGAATTAGAGTGAGGGAGGGCAAAGAACAGCAAAAATAATACCCAGAAGTGGTTTAAAGCAGCTGCCAGCCTTCCCTGCAGCCAGTTTCCCACTGGTTCTCTCTGAAATTCCTGTATCAAAAGCCTTCTTGTTACTGTCACAGAAAATGTTGGCAAAGCACCTCGAGGAATATGAAAAGACACTGAAATCTGGGTGCCAAAAGCCACGTCAGCTGGTGGAGGAGCAGAGGAGCTGCTGTTGGGGCAGGGAAGCACTTGCAGGGGGCTGCTTTGAGGAAGGATTAGACCTGCCAGGTGTGTTAATCTCTGGCCTTCCCAGAAGCATCCCAGGGTTTCAACACATTTCAATTACCCAACTGCTCTGGCTGCTTCTTCACCTTTTGGTGGCTCCTGTTATTAGATAGTTATGATTGGGTGGGTCTGTCTATCAGATCCCAAGGAAGGGGATGGAAAGCCCATCTGGGATGTCCCCCTGCTGCCCCACCATCCTCCCAGCCCTGCTGGGGGCTGCTGTTCTTGCTCCAGGAGGAATTCCTGGTGGGTGCTTTGGGAAGTGGCTGTGGAGGCAGGATTTGGGGATTGCTTTGTTCTGTTTGCTGGGTCTGGAGGAGCCCTTCTGGCCTCTGTTTTTTGGTGGCTGTGGATCTCTCAGGGCTCCCTTTCCAGGCTGGGACAAGAGGGAGCAGATGTGTGCTTTTGCAGTGAACATTTTGAGGGTGAGAAAAGGCTTCTAAGCATTCGCCCATGGAGCAAAATCCTCCAAGGGGAAGCTCTTAAACCCTTTGCAGAAACGAGGCTGCACATGGTGTGCAAATCCCACTGCCAGGGAATGAGACTTTGCCCATTGGGAAGGTAAATCCCTTCTGAAAATGGGACTCCTGGGTATTTCTAAGAGCCTGTTTATAATTTCACCTTTATTCTCCCTTTAGGAGCTGATCTTTTGCTCTGCCATGTGTGAATGTGGCTGTTCTCAGGGGAGCAGGAGGATAGGGATGTTCTCCCCTGGCTCTGCTGAAGGTGCTTCAAAATCAGCTCCTATTTTACAGCTTTTGTCATCTGGGTCCTTGTGTCTTTTACACACAAGGCCTGCTCACCCCACTGCCCCAGGAGCAGGGGGAGGTTCCAGGAGAGGGGCTCAGCTTCCAGCCCATCTTCTCTGTTGGGTTGTCCTGGACCAGGTTTGTCCCAGCCATTATTACCTTGTGTGTGACCTCTCCCAAGGGACACCACCAGCATCCAACCAGAGCCAGAAGAAAAACCCCTGAGATTTGGGAACAGCAAAAGCTTTTTTGAGCCCTTCTGGCTGATGTGAGCCGGTAGGGAGAGCAGTGAGGGCAGAACTCCCCACTTTGCTGTGATGGAGACACTGGCTGAGCCCTTGTGGTTGGGAGGGAAATCATTCTGTGGCTGCCTGGGGTGGTGTTTTAATTTATTTTAATGAGTTAAGAAGTATTTACGGAATAAATTCTTCCCTGTGAGGGTGGGCAGACCCTGGCACAGGCTGCCCAGAGAAGCTGTGGCTGCCCCATCCCTGGAAGTGTCCAGGGCCAGGTTGGAGCCACCTGGGACAGTGGGAGGTGTCCCTGCCCAGGGCAGGGGGTGGCACTGGATAATTTTTAATGTCCCTTCTGAGATCCCATTGCACAGGGTGGGTGCAGGGGGGCCCTGGGCGCCCGCGGCTCTTTCCTCGTCCAGTGATGGGGCTGAGAAGGGAGCCCAGCACCCATTAATTAATTAAAATCTCAAACCCGTGCGCGGGCCAGTTTGCCTTGGCTAAAACCAGTGTGAGAAACTTCCTCGCAGCATTTCTGCGTCGTCCGGGCTGAAGTGTTGTCATCCGAGGCTGCTTTGCATGACAATGCCTTGGGCTCTAATTATGCACAAGGATGCTAATGGGCACGGAGCGGGCTGGATCTCCATGGGAAAAGTATCTGTTTGCGAGGGGCGGGGGGGAGGAAAGAGAAAGAAAATCCACCCAGACAAAATAAACCATGACAGTTTGGGAAGGGAGGAGGAACGGGGGCGAGGAAAGGGGACGGGGAGGCAGCACAGAGGCTGAGGAAGGCGAGTGTGAAGCTGATAAGGGTCAGTTTGCGCTGTTTATTGGGGTCCTGTCTCAGTGGTAAGAGGGGTTTGGCTGCCTGCAGGGATAAGGTGACTGAAGTCACTTCTGCAGTGCTGATATCGGCCAGAAAATGGTGCAAAATCGGGTCTCTGTGATTTCCAAGCATCCAATGAGTCGTTTGTGCAGGGGCATCTCGGGTGTGCAAGTGTGGGCGAACTGAGGCACAGAGGAGCTCAGATTTGCCTGGATGGGGAATCCTGTGTTCCCAGTGCCTTGAACTCCAGCACTCTGTTATCACTCCAGCTTTGCCACAAGGAGCAATTGCTGTTTTACTGCTGGAGAAAAAGCAGCTGCAAATGAAGGGGTTTGACCACTCTTGCATTCAGAGCCTGCTCTTCCCAAGGCCTTTTGGGTTCTTCTCCAGAACTCCCTGTTGGCTTTTCCTTCCTGTGTTTGCTAAGAGCAGTTGGCAAAGGCTGGGATAAGGGAAGAAGACAGCAACCTCCTTTGTGTTCTTCCAAGTCTTCTGGGGATCATTGTCCCTATTTCTTTCCTATTTTGAGAAGGTTGAGGTGTTGTTGGAATGGGGGAATGTTTGGAACTGCCTGAGCTTGTTCCCAGGACCATAAAGTGACAGAGATGTTCAGTATCCACCCAAGGAGGGTGAGTGGGACTTAGAAACCCACCTATTACCAGGGACTGTCATAGGCTGGGCCTTGAGCCCTTGGGTTTGGAATCTTCAGGAAAGCAGACAGAGTTCCTGGTGCTCCCTGAGGAGCTGTGGAAGGTTCCTGGTGCACCTCATTGGGATGACGTGCCTTTGCCCACCATCACCCAGTTGATACCAGTAGGATCTGTTGGGTTGGCAGCGGGTGTTCCTTGGGATGCTGGGCTGAGAGGAGCCACCTGCTTCCCTGGAATCACCCTCCTGCTCTCTCGGGAATAATCCTAAAGTGAGGTCATGCCAGCCCGATGCTAATGAGCTTGGTCGCTGCTCCTCGTTCTTGCATTGCATCACCCAGTGGAAAATCTGAGCCTGGTTTGCTCCAAATCGCTGGGGTTTGGGGGAGGGAGACAAGGACGAAAATCTCAGCCAAGTTTGCTCCAACTCACTCGGGTTTTGGGGGTGGGAGAGGAGGACGTAAATAACCATCCAGGGTGCAAAAATAATCATCTTCGAATGAAAAACTGGGTTTGTACCCTGAGAAAAGGGGGACAGAGCGAGTGAAGGACCTGATGACAGCCCGAGCTCCAAAGCATCCTGGCCTCACAGTGCGGAGAGATGCCTTATTGTTTGATCTGGCTGTGAGACAGATTAGCAGCCCCAGGTGGAAAGTCATAATCTGCATTTAAATGGGCCGGTTATAAAAGGTGGGGAGCCCAGGAGCCTGCAGCATTATGCTGTGTCTTTAGGATTCCGTAATCTCTCTTTATTTTCTCCGCAGCCTGACCTGGGGGCACAGTTTCTAATTACCAGGTCACCCTGCTAATATTGTCATTTCCAGCCAGTGGGTGTGAAACCATGGCAACGCCACATTTGCTTCCAAGTTTCTAGAGGAATAAAATTTGCCTTTTAATCACNTTACTCTTCACTGATGCAATTCGTTATTGGGGCTTTTAAAAGACATTTCAGATGGGACCTTTTAGAAGCTTCACCTTGTGGCTGTGGCCAAAGATGAGGGACTGAAGTCTTGGTCTGTGAGCTTGTAGGATCCGAGGAGGCTGGTTTGGATGCCAAAACTTCCTTAAATGCTCATGCTGTTCATGGAATCATGGAACTCACCTCCCAGTTTGGATAGCTTGGGAAAAGCCCATGGAGAATGAAGAAGCAGCAGGGCTGGTGTGGTGGGTGCAGCCTGTGCTCCATGGCATCATGGAATTGGGTTGTCATATTTTATGTATCTCTGGTCCTTTGAGGCTTTAAAATCCACATCTTCCTCTCCCTCACCTGCATTGCAGCTTCTAAATCAAAGATGTGTTGAGCCAGGGGTGTGTTTCCTTGGGGAGGTTGATAAGAATTTGATTGGGATGGGTCTGAAAAGCTCCAAAACTCGGAGGCTGGTTTCTAGCTCCCAAGGGCTGGGCTGGCATTCCTGTGGGATACCTGGTAAAAATCTGGGAGAATTTCAGGTCAGGTCTGGGCTGAAACTCTGCCCCTCAGGCCTTCCTTCTGGCTCTGCTTTTACTGGGATTCCAAAGCAGTTTCTGACTCAAAGTGAGTCAGATGTGAACTGGAATCACATTTTAAGGTGATTTTCCAGCTGACAGGAGTAGGTTAATTGTAAACTGTCTACTGAAGCTTTAAAACTCCTGTCCAGCCTTATTATTAGTAGCTTAAAATTTATGGAGCGAGACTTTGCTTGATGATAGTTGGTTTCTGCCCAGACGACGTGTGTAATTAATCCCCACGTTGGGAGAAGGAAAATCAAATTCAAATTTTTTTTTTCCCTTTTCCCTCTGACACATCTCAGGGTGTGGAAGGGACCTGGGAGGGATGTAGGGTAGAAACACTGTCCTACCTGAATTGGGGACCATCTGGGAATTGTCACCTGGAGCACTGAGGGTTAAATCTTTTCCAGTTGTGTGGAAGGAAACTCCAGGCTGGGGACTCAGCCAGTCCCCTGAAACTGGGAAGGTTGGATCTGCAATCTGTGGAGTGCAGATCCCCGCGGGATTTTTGAGGAGGATGATGGAGGAGATGCCAGAGCAGGGGTTGGGTCTGAGCTGCTGCAGGGCAGGGGATGGGGCCGGGTTTCCACCCCCAAGCTGCTCCCAGCGGTTCCTCTGCAGCTCTGACTCCACGTTGTTCAGCCTGTGGGTTTCCTCAAGTCAGAGCTACGACCTTGTTAAAAATGGATTTATTTCCAGGCTGAATAGCTGCATCTGTGTGGCTGGGGCAGCCCTTGGAGCTGGTTGTGCCACGGGAGCTGCACAGACCCGGCGCTCAGACATTCCCCCCGTAAAAATCTTCCAGTCCTTGAAAACTGAGAGCAGCTCCCAGGCAGGTGATTAATTAGAAATGTGAATTTGGAGGCTTGTCTCCCTTCCCCTTCGTAGAGTTGCTGTTATTTCTTGCTTCAAACGGGGTTTATTGAGCCTTTTATAAAAGTGACTTTGTTTTAATGAAGAAAGAACTCCGGTCCCCAGCCCAGCTCTACCAACAACGTGTCTCAAAGCCCCAAAAGCCGCTCGCCGCTGATGGTCTCGGGCTCTGTGTGCACACACAGGAGCACACACACCCTCACAGGAGGGAAAGGGGAATTTCACAGCCGCAGGGTTGGCTGAGCAGCTCTGATCCAGCTCCCTGTGCATGGGCCGAGCTCCTGGTGACTTCAAGAGAGCCTTGCCTGGTTTACGAGCCTTCGGAGCACAGGCTGAGCAGGGCTGCTGTATAAAGGCTATTGCCTGATTAGTAGTTGTGTTACAATAGCACTTCAGGCCCCCGATTGCGGCTCAGAGCCCCATCAGAGTGGTCCTTGTGCAAACACGGGGTAACGAGGTGGGCTCTGACCCGCGGAGGGAACAATCGAGGTCTTTACAGCCCCCGAGGCACCTCAGCATCCATTGCTTGTATTGCAGCAGCACTTATGGCACGGCTGTCCCACACGGCCCAGGGAATTCCTGGGAATTTGGGGATCTGCAGGAGGCACCGGGCTTGGAGCCTGACCTGGGAATGGCCACGCAGTGATGATCTCCTCCTGCTCCAGGGGGGTTAATTCTGCAGTGGAGGGGCCTTGTGATGATCCCCTCCTGCTCCAGAGGGGTTAATTCTGCAGTGGAGGGGCCTTGTGATGATCCCCTCCTGCTCCAGGGGGGTTAATTCTGCAGTGGAGGGGCCTTGTGATGATCCCCTCCTGCTCCAGGGGGGTTAATTCTGCAGTGGAGGGACTTTGCTCTGTCCCCCAGGAGCAGGGAGGGTCTGTGGGAGCCTTTTCCTTCCCTCCCTGCCGTTGTCACCGTGATCTGGGTGCGATGGGTGCTGTGCCACTGCTCGCTCTGGTCACATCCAGCCTTGCTGGGGATAGCAGAGGGCACAACCCTGGCTCTGTGTCCTGCAGCACTGCACGGTGCACCCTCGGCACCCACTTCCCAAGGGGGGAGCTGCTCTGAGCCCACCTGCATTCATATCCCCAGGCAGCCAGAAAGGCAGGAGCTTGTGCTAGAGATGCTTAAGGCTTTTTTTTTTTTTAAAAAAAAGAACCGTCCTCTCTGATTCATTGGACCCGTTTGTACCCTCTGTCTCCAAGCTCTGCTCTCTTCCCACCTTTTCCAAATGGATTTATCTTTACGGTCGCGAATCCAAATTTTTCTGGTGCCAGCAGAGAAAGGGGGAGGGCTTGTGTTTGTCCCCCCTTCTTAAGACACCTCTCCTGGGCGGCAGCAGTTCCCTGCTGGAGGCTGAGTGTGGTCCCGAGGGAGACAAACACCAGACGCAGGGGGAAACTCAACTTGCTGCTTTCACTTTTACTTATAAATCCCCGTCTCGCTGAACCACCTGACTGCTGGAACTGGGCCCTGCGAAGGGGAGAGAGAAGCCCCAGCAGCACCTTGGCCGTGCTGTTCTATGGCTGGTCCGTGTCCCAGGCGCTCCAGCTGTGCAGCAGCCGCAGCCGCTCCCAGGATCCCGGCGCACAGCTGGATCTCGCCTCCTCTCTTGGAGAGAGCCCCGGCTTTAACGCGATGGCAACACGAACAGCTGGCGGAGCAAATGCAAATCGCAGCTCGCGTTCCGAGCAGCTGAGGCGGCTGCAGGCGGCACACGGGGCAGGGATGGGGGGGCTGGGACACTTTCTCCTCATTCTTTTGTTTTTAATTGCTTATTTTTCTCTGCAGTGACGAAAAAAAGCAAACTCCTCACTAAGCTAAAACACGGCAGTGCAGGAGGACTAAGCAGCTCTTGAAGGGGCTTGGTTCTCTTTGCCCAGCACCCCCCTCCAGCCCTGCTGCTCGCTGCAGGTTTTTGGGGGCTCCCCCAACACCCCCCGACCCTCCGGGCAGCGCTGCAGCCACCGCTGCTCATCTGTCCCCGCGCCTGCCCTTATCTGCTCGCCTCAAACCTGCCCTGCAGCATTGTGCGAGTTCCCTCCGCTTCATTTATTATTTCTCTCCCCACCCCTCCTTCTCTGCTTTCCAGCACACAGCGCCTTGAAGCTTTGCAGCTTTTCCAGCGTTTTTCTCCCTCTGGTTGTCCCTTTGTGCCCCCCAACTCCATGCAGAGCCCGGCGGTGGGTGGGTGGGAAGTCTGGAGCTGCCCAGGGACCCGCATCCAGCCTGGGCTTTCCCGGTGGAGGCCAAGAGCATTAAAGCCCACACCATGAGTAAACAGTGCAGAAATTACAGGTCCAGGGTTGGGTCATGAGCTTTGCTCTTTTGGTTTCTTGTGGGGAAGATATCCCCGGGATGCTTGCCGTGGGAAGGTGGAGCCGGCTCGTGCAATGGGACAGATTTGGGAGCTGAGCACGGCTGTGTTGGGACAGAAATGCCACTGCACACCCCGGGAGCAGCTGGGGCTGTGCTGGTGGGCTCGTTGCAGCGCTGCCTGCTCGGGATCTGGCAGGAATCCCTGCTGGATCTGCTCTGCTCCCACCCTCTGGCTCTCGCTGCACCCAGTGCAAACTGGGTGGGATGCAAAGGGGTCCCTCCTGGCCCAGCCCCCTGGAGAGGCAGGTGATGGCTGTCCCAGTTCTGGGATGTTTTCCAGCATGTAGCTGGGGAACAGCCCATCCCACCCACGCGAGCATCGGAAGGACATTCTCTGGTTTCTGGAATTGTTTGTGGCTCTCTCGGCAGTGCCGTGCTGGCCACGGCCCCCACTCTCCCACTCTGGGAGCTGTGTTTGTTCTTTGAACCAAAGAAGCAGCAAAGCCAAAAACTTGCAGTGGGCAAAGTCCGACTGGGGCAGGGGGAAACCTGCCGGGAGCTGCGGAGAAATGTCTGGGAGCAGAGTGTTGCCAGCCCGAGGCGGCTGATGGCACAGGCTGAGTGACACTGCCCCGAGCTGAGCGCGGGGTAAAGGAATCCTTGGCAGGTTGGAGTGGACAAAGATTTCACCCGGGTGTGGAGGCTTTGTGTGCAGAGGTGTCCCGGGTTCCAGAGCAGCTGCTGAGGTTGGAGTGGCTTCTCAGCCAGGGAAAGGGTCCAGAGGGGAATAAACTGTTGGCAAAGAGGTGTTTGAGCAGATTGGGCTGATGGGGTTTGTTAACACAGCCCCTGTTCTGTGCCCGAGGTGCCCCAGCTCAGCTCCCTGGGACAGGCTGTGACATTTTTGCAGAAGTTTTCACATGTGAAAACTGTGGCCTTGGGTGAAAGGGAGGGGAGGGGACCTGCACAGCCTCGTGTCACCCCTGAGCTCTGCAGGGCCACCAGCAGTGGGGTGAGGTGGCAAAGCCCTGGGCTGGGCCTGCCCGGAGCAGTGGGGTGAGACCGTGTGGGACTGGAGCAATGGTTGCTTTGGGATGGGGTTGGTAGGAAAAGCCAAGTCTGGCTGAGCCAGAAGGCTTTAATTCCTGGGGTGCCTGTGCTGTGTCTCTGCGGAACAGGGAGGACATTGATCCCTGAGGACAACACAGCCCCTGCTTGGCTGTTGGGATTTTGGCTTTTTGGGAGGATTGCAGCAGTTTGGTAGGAGTGAGCTGAGCCCAAAGCCCCGGGGTAGCTCCTTTCCCTTTGTCCTGTGCCCAGAATCCCCCCAAACCAGGCAGCCCAGTCAGAGCCACAGGGCTTGGGGGCAGCTGGAGTTTAGTTGCCACCTCTGGAGTTCACACCCTGAACTCCCTAGTCTGTTTTTTTTCCATCTCCATTTTATTCCCTGGCTGTTTTCTCCTGACAAAGGGGACACCCCAATCCTCAGCAATGAACCCAAACCCAGCCTGGGGCTCCAGCACAGCCCATGTTCCCTGGAGGCTGATAATAAATCACACACTTGGGGGCAGGTTTAACTTTTAATACAATGTATATTTATTGCAAACAATAATATACAAAAAAAAAAGGTAAGTTTCACAAAGAGAAGGATCTTGCAAACAAACCAAACCAAACTTACCTAAAGACAAAATATGATTTAAATGACAGGTCTTTTAAGTTACAGAAATACTTTAAAAAGATCTGCTTTTATACAGAAATAGAAAGATGCCATATTATAAGAGTGCTTTAAGATTTTTTTTTCTTCTACTGAATCCCTAAAAAAAAATGTTAACAAATATATCATTTTTTTAAATAAAAAAAGTTTGCTGTCTTTTTTAAAAAGCAATCCTTAACTGTTCAGCCACAGCTTCACCAAAGTCAGTGTCCCCCCAGGTCTGCAGGCAGGTTTTTGGGGGGGGTGGAAGGCTAAAAATGGAGCTGCCCCTGCCTTGGGGCTTGGTGTGTCCCAGAGAGCTGAGGCAGAAAACAAGGCAAATGATTCAGTGATACGCTACATTTGCAATCTTTAGTTTGTACAAATCTTTTTTTTTTTCCAGTTTATCCTTAAGACAAAAGAAAAAAAAAAACAAACAAGGAAGAGCACAAGTTTGTACAAACCCAGGACACAGATTCCAAAAAGAATAATAACAATAATAATAAAAAAAGACTTAAAGAGATAAATAAAGGACTGGTTACAGTTTCAGACCATAATTTAACAGGCACGGTTACCTTCCAAATAATGTTCCCACTACAATCGCTTTTGAAAGGACTTAAAATAGAAGGGAGATTAAAAAAAAAAAAGGAAAAATTGTGATTAAAAACTGCTCTTCTCACAAAATAAATAATTTAAAGTAACTGTGATGTCCCCCAAGCAGAGAGGAGCCCCTGGGGTGGACGGGGGTGCCCGGAGGGGTCGAGCTGAGCCCCCCCCAGCCCAGGGCCAGGCAGAGCTGGGCCCAGAGATTCTTTATCCCAGGGTTGCTTTAAGGCTTCCCAGCAGCACTTCAGGCTGGTTTCCATTGGATTGGAGTTTTGTGAAGCTTTCTGTTTTTCTTTCTTAAGGCTCAAGGTTATTAAAAAATAAAGTGAAACTCTCCTCCTGGCTGGTTTTGCTCTGAGTTAGAAAAATAAAGCCTCTCCCATGCTGGTCCCTGCACAGCCTCAGCACTGCCCACGGTGCCCAGGTCAAAGCATGCTGGTTTAGTTTTATTTTTAGAGAAAAAAAAGACACTTATCTATACAAAAATACCTCTGACTGCAAGAAAACCTAGCACTGCTCCACTAAGTGTCATTTTTTTTTTTTTTTAGCTGTTGGAAAAATAAGAGCATTTAAAAAATTCTCTAAAAAATATGTATAAATCCCCTCAAATTGGTGACGAATCATACACAGTACATACTAAAAATATTTAAAATAGAGAATATTCCTCACAGAGGACTCTGAGTTTTTTTCTTTTTTTTACCCCCCCTTTTTTTTGATTTTTTTTTTTTTTGTTTAATTACTGCTAAAAAAAAATCATTACAAAAGTCCAGAGAACAAGACAGCTGGGTGGGTTGGTTAGAAATCTCCTCTCCTTGCTGGAAGCAGAGTTGAAGTCCAGTCCTTGGCAAGTTGTTCCCAGTTCAGCTGGGTCTCAGGCAGGTCCTGGAGGATGATGCTCTAGTGCAGAAGGCTCGAGGCTCTCTCTCCTCCCTGCCAGCTTTCACTTGAGCCTCTTTATTTAATTATGACTTTCATTTCAAAGAAGGAAAAAATAAAGAAGTCTGAGGGAATTCTCTGTTCTTGCTGCTTTCACGCTTTTTTGGGTGTGTTTTTTGTTTCTCTTTTTATTTTTTTTGCTTTCTCAATGTGTTTTGCCTTCTCTTTCTCCTCTTGCCGTGCGGCTTTAGGGCCTGGTGAGCTGCGTGTACACGGGCTGTTCCCAGTGCTGAGGGCTGTGGGTCTGGGGGATGGAGGGGACCCCCGAAGTGTCTGCAATGGGGGTGTACATGGGGCGCTGCGTGGGGTTCATGTAGGTGAAGGTGGAGTAGAGGCCGCTGCCCTGGCCGGCGGCGTGGCTGTAGTAGGAGCTGGAGTTGTTCTGGTGCTCGCTGTAGTCGTACTGGGAGCGGGTGATGGTGGGGTAGGACGAGCTGTAGTGCTGCAGGTTGAAGGAGCTGTAGTTGATCTGCTGCGGGGAGTGTTGTTGCTGCTCGCTGTAGTGGCTGGGGCTGAGCTGCTCCGTCTTGATGTGTGTCCTCTGCTGAGCCGCCGGGCCCTGCTCGCTGCCCAGCGCCGCCGGCAGCCCGTGCTGTGCCGGGGGCTGCGCCGGGGGCTGCGCNGGGGCAGGTACTGGTCGAACTCGTTGACGTCGAAGGTCTCGATGTTGGAGATGACGTCGCTGCTCAGCTCCCCGATGTCCACGTCTCGGAAGTCGATGTGGGGTGGCTGCCGACCCCCTTCTTGCAGGGGGCGGCCCTCGCGTTTCAGGTCCTGCTTGCCCGGCTGGGGATCCGTCTTGGGAGTGGTGGGGGGCGTGGGGGGGCCCTGCGACTGCCCTGGGAGGGAAGGAGAAGGGGACAGCGGTGAAGGGGGTGTCGCTGTGCCAGCCCCGTGCCCGCTGGGGGGGGCGATACTGGTGGTGCTGGTTATTAACCCGTGGGGCGCAGAGTCACACAGGCACGTCCAGGTGCGAGGGACACAAGTGAGCCCTGTCAGCACCGACTGACTGTGCCGGGTGAAACAACTGAGCCCTCAGACATGAGCTGTAACGTGGGCCATTTCTGGGTGTGTTTTTGTGTGGGTGAGCGTTTGTGTGCCCGTGCTATGGGCAAAGCTCATGGGCAGCTCTGCCCCTCTCCTGACACTGCCACCCCCTTTCTCGCTGCATTTCTGGGTCTCTTTTTGCCTCCCTTACCCAATCCAAAGTTCAGCCTGGTTTGGACTGCAGCTTTTCTCAGGTCCCCCCAGAACACCCCGTGGGTCCCTCCCCCGAACACCCCGTGGGTCCGTGGGTACCCCTCCCCAGAACACCCCGTGGGTACCTACCCGAGTGCTCCCCGGGGGAGTGAACCTCGCTGATGCTGGAGGACGACTGTGGGGAATCTGCCTGCAGCGCCTTGAAGATGGCATTGGGAGAGATGTGGGTTTGCTCCGAGCCCTCCTCCTGCTCCGACTGCCCGTTTTTCACCGACTTTCTCCTCCGCGGTTGGTACTTGTAGTCGGGATGGTCCTTCTTGTGCTGCACCCGCAGCCGCTCAGCCTCCTCCACAAAGGGACGCTTCTCGCTCTCGTTCAGCAGCCTGGGGGGCACAAGGGGGCCAGGGGTCAATCGCGGCTCGCGGGGGCCATTAGTGGGTTAATGCCAGCCCCAGACATCCCCCCCAGTAGCGATGCAAACCCCCTCCCAATGCTGAGCCCCCTGTCCGAGGCCCTCGCTGGTTGTCACCCCGCTTTTCCCCCCCCCCCAAGTTGCTTCAGCGGCCAGACAAGAGGTGCAGGAGCTGCAGCGGGGTCCAGCCTTCCCTATCCAGTCCCTGTTCCCTGGGCGCTTTGGGGACAGCCCCATCTCTGCCTGCCAGGGCCAGCTTTGCTCACTCATTTCTCCTCTTGCCACAAATTTAGGATTATTCCCAACCCTCC